>WEIU01020924.1:33449-62322 GCA_013389925.1 Aegithalos caudatus
CCTTCTCCCTTCTCCCTTCTCCCTTCTCCCTTCTCCCTTCTCCCATCTCTCCTTCTCTCCTCTCCTTCTCTCCTTCTTCTCTCCTTCTCTCCTTCTTGCTTCTCTCCTTCTCTCCTTCTCACTTCTCGCTTCTCTCCTTCTCGCTTCTCTCCTTCTCTCTTCCTCTTCCTCATTAACCCAAAACCAGTATTTAGGAAATAAAATTTGAAAAATAGTCTTAAAATCAATAGATTTAATGCTAGTTTCTTCTGATACAGTACCAATGTTCTGTGATGACAGACTAGTGATTTTTTATCTATGTGTTTCCTAGTTAGTTCACAAAATACAAAGCCATGAAATGTCTAGACTTTTCTTTGCAAATACATTTTTTACAAGCAATTTATACTGCTATCTAAAGGTCTGCTGCTAGAACAGGCAGGCTGCTTTTGAGTGGGAAAGTGAAGTATGTAGACAACACTTGCCACACTGTGAATGCTAATGAATGATACAGGGAAATTAAGGTTAAAATGAGAAATGCGTGGAGACCTCATAGCAACCTTCCAGTATCTGAAGGGATTCTACAGGGAATACAGAGTGGGATTCTTTGTCAGAAACTGTAATGATAGGAGGACTGATGGCTAAAAATTAAAAGGCCATATTTAGGTTAGATATTGGGAAGAAATCCTTTACTGTGAGAGTGGTGAGAAATAGCAACAGCTTGCCCAGGGGGTAGCGAATGCCTCATCCCTGGAAGAGTTCAAAGGATGCTGGATAAAACCTTGATCAGCCACGTCTATGTCTTTGCCCATTGCAGCAGGGGTTGGACTAGGTGATAGTTAAGATCCCTTCCAACTCAAGATCCTGACTCTATGACTTAGGCATTTTACCTGCAAATGAAATACTTCTGAACACATAATATGGTTCTCTCATGAGCCCTACTGAAGAGCTGGAGTGAGTCAGAGTGATACCACAGAGTGAACACCATGAGCAGTCTTCACCAAGGCCTGGTGAAGGCACAAGCCTGGCCTCACCACCCTGGTGTCATGCATGACTGCTGAGATTGTTACCCCTCTGTTCATCAAGGAGTGGTTGCAATGGGAAGTCCTCAGATGAGCAGTAGTTGTACTAGATATGCATTTCCAGGTGTAGTGATTTTGTCAACAGATAAAAGGTTTTAAGAAGGGCAAAAAATTAGATAAATAAGAACAGACAGCTTTGTATTTTGTTGTTGTTGTTAGACAATTGCACTGAAAACAAAGGAAAGCACTACTAGAATTTAAGAAATCATCCTTAGTCTTTGTGGTGACCTAAGCATTGTACTGGGTTTAGCTTGGGTGTAGTTAATTTTCTTTCTAGGAGCCTCTCTGGTGCCGTGGTTTAGATTTGTGACCAAAGCAGTGTTGGTAGCCCACCAGGGTTTATTTATTGCTGAGCAGTAGAGCACAGCACCAAGGCCTTTTCTGTTTCTCACCCTGCCCCTGCAGTGGACAGGCTGGGAGTGGGCAGTGGGAAGGGACAAAGGAGGGCAGCTGCTCTCCAGTGACCAGAACAACATTTCATGCCATTTAGCGTGGTGCTCGGCAATAAAACCTGGGAGTAATATTTCCAAGGCAGACATTAGTCAGGGAGTAAAGCTGGTTATCAGCTTGGTGGGAAGTGATTTCCTTTGTGTCACTCTGGGTGGGATGAGTTTTCTGTTCCTTTTCACTTATTAAAGAGTCAATTGACCCACAAGTTTTTCTTTGTTTTGCTCTTCCAATTTCTTTCCCTCTTCTAGTTGGGGGAAGTGAGCTGATCTGGGTCTAACTGCTGGCTGGAGTTAACCTCCTATAATCATGAAGCTTGCAATTTTACTTTAATTTCAAGCTTGCTGAGAAGGGAACTAAAAGTAGACCATTTAGACTAAGTTTTCTTGAAACTATTGAAAGCTAGGACAGAAAAAAATTTTCTATACATATACTTTGTATCAAAATGTGGCTTATTTCAAGGTAAAAAGTGAATAATTAATTCTTAAGAGATGTTTACATTCTTTATAGAACTTTACTGAAGCTTTATGGCTTTGGTCCATTTAACAGAAATCAAATCTTTAGAAGAATGAATTCTGGCAGCTCTAACCAGAAAAAAAAGTCATGATGCAGTCACTATGTCATTCTACCATCATATTTTGGCTTCAAGACAATTTCTATAGTTTGTTCATTTTCAGATCTTGAAATTCCTCCCACACCTCAGAAACATTTTTAGGTTGTGCTGCATGCCCAGGATTCATTTCCAGCTTAAGAGAAATGTGCAAGCAAATGATGAAGTTTTGGCAACAGATATGGAGAGACTTACTATGGTAGAAACTTCAGTCTGAAATCAATTTCTTGGAAATGGGGTAAATTCAATATGGTTAAATTGCATACTTTTTCCAGTAAGAGGGAAAGAGACACTATAATTGTTACTGAAAAGCCTAGTAGTATGATTCAGATCTGGAAAATGCAGCTCCAGCTCTATGTGATCTTATCACCAGCTCAATCAGCTCTATCAGAAGGAATGAGAAAGAACTCTGGGAGTCTCACTTTGTACTTGTTTTTGTGAGAAGGCTAGGAAAGAGGGAAGAGGAAACTCGGTTCAAAAACTAAGTTTGAGATTTCTGAGATAGTTTTATAGAACTAAGTGAACCTGGAAAAAGATACCAGCCCACAAGATACCTATTAGCTTTAAGGTACCCCTTAAAATATTTTTAACTGAATTTCCTATCTTATGAGCAATGAAATCAGCAAGGAATATTTGAAGCAATATAAGATTTGGAGGACTACATTCTTCTCTTGGTTCATTCACTGCTATGAGTTGTATGGTGATTCACACAGTATCAGGATCTGACTCTGTCACTTCATTAAGATCACTTGTTCCCCTGCTAGAAACAAAAACTCTGCAGAGAAGCAAAAATAAGGGGAAAAAACCAGCCTTCCTGAGTTCCTAGGACACAATAAAACACCATATGCGTCAGAGGGTACCTGGGATAGTGTTTTGACTCCTATACCTGCTTTTCTGCCCAGACCTGTTACATCCATAGTGAAAATTGGAGGCAGGGAGTATGCTAGAAAATAGTCAGGGAAGAGAGAAGATGGAGCTATTGTTTCAGGATTCTTCTCAACTAGCAGAATCTTACATGGCAATAAATTAAACCTTGGACCCCTACAGTAAAGTTGAGAGATCAGAGAGTTGTCAACTATTTTCCCACCTTCTCTTTTTGCTGCCCAGATGCACAGCAGCAGAATGTTTAGTCTTTTATGCTAAATCTGCATCTGAAAGTCAAAAAGGTCTGAGTGCTGGAGGGCAAGTCTATCGGTTTTGATAAATTTCACCTTCCCCTCTCTTATATGTGAAGATGAGATTATAATGAAGATTCCGTGAAGTTAGAGGTCTTTGTAGGCATTTCCCAAGAGGAACAGGAAAAGAAAATACATTTTTATATCATACTTAAGTTGCTATTTATTTCATTTATTCAGAAGGCTCAACAGACAGCAGATGCATATTACCTAAGCAGAGGATTTTAACAATAAAAAAGTTCTGTGTTTAGTTGGTGGTTTACGCTCAGTGCACACAACAGCAACTGTCCCTATATTTCCTCTTTTAAAAAGCACTCCTCAAACAATGAGGAATCTGAAACTTATAGAAATCTATTTCAAGACAGTACAAATTTGAAGGAATTAATTTAACAATGAAACCTGGAGCACTGTTCTCCAGTAAACAGTGAATAACTTACAGTCAAATTGCAATGAAATTTAGTAATGTATTTGCCTAGTTTCTATTATGAATAAATATAAGTACATAATTTTTAAATGCAAAATTTAGAACTTTACCAAAGTACATGGAAAAATAAGGAAGTGGTCAAGTACAACAGAGGATATTCAGAAAACTTTAATAGAATATGAACATTTCTCTTTTGATTTTATTTGGCAGAAGGGAGAACCCTGCACTTTCCCCTTAAATGCTCTTGACATTTAGGTTTGTTCATAAATTTACTGAATAGCTCCTTCCAAAGGAACTACATATTGGGATTTTTGTTTATCTCTGGAAGAAGTGGAGGATTATATGTCCTATCACAAAAGAGCAATTTTGTAAAATCCATTTTGGAGATATTGTTGTAGTGATGATCAAGTGGCTTGAACCCCTTGGGTTTCATCAACCCACCAGCAATCTGGTATTTCTTCCTCCTCCACTATTCAATATTCTTGCTGCCACTTCTCTTGATCCTCAAAACATGTCCTCATGTACATTTCCTAGATCTAAGTATAACATTATTTTTCACAAAGGTAAAAAATGGTCTTGTTCACTTCCTAAAATTGTGCAAAAAATAATGATGTTTGAATTGTTGTCCTAGGTGGCTAAATTGATGAATTTGGAGACCTAGTGTGTAATGAAAGTAAACAAAATACAAAATTAGTCACCAAAATACAAACTAGTCACTATTTGCTGCCTGGCCAGAGAGGCCAAGGGGTGCTTTAACTTTCTACCACAAATGTCAAATGAGTTGTCTAAAGTTCACATGATGGAAAGGTATCACTATTTCAACTGAACCAACCATCACAGAATCACAGAATATTCTGAATTGGAATGGACCCTTAAGGATCATCAAAGACCAGCTCCTGGCCCAGCTCAGGACACTCCAAGAATACCATCATGTGCCAGAGACTGTTGTCCAAATACTACCTGAACTCTGTCAGGCTGATGCTGTGACCACTTCCCTGGAGAGCCTGTTCCAGTGCCCAGACACCTTCCAGGTGAAGAATCTTTTCCTGATAGCCAGTCTAAATCTCTCCTGCCAGAACATCAGGCCATTCCCTTGTGTCCTGTCACTGTCACCACAGAGAAGACATCAGTACCTGCCCCTCCCCTTCCCTTCATGAGGAATCTGTAGACTGTATTGAGGTCTGACCTCAGTGGTCTCTTCTCCAGGCTGAACAGATTAAATGATCTCAGCTGCTCCTCATGTGGCTGCCCTTCTAGGTCCTTCATTATCCTCATAGCCCTCCTTTGGACACTATCTTATAATTTCCTAATATTGTGGCACCCAAAACTGCCTCAGGACCCGAGGTGAGGCCACCCCAGCTCAGAGCAGTGCAGGACAGTCCCCTGGGCCACCCTAGCTCAGAGCAGAGCAGGACAGTCCCCAAGGCCACCCCAGCTCAGAGCAGAGCAGGACAGTCCCCTGGGCCACCCCAGCTCAGAGCAGTGCAGGACAGCCCCCTCCCTTGCCCAGCTGGTGATGCTGTTCCTGATGTCCCCCAGGACATGGTTGGCCCTCCTGGCTGCCAGGGCACTGCTGACTCATATCCAGCTTGCCACGGACCAGGACCCCCAGGTCCCTTTCCACAGAGCTGCTCTCCAGCCTCTCCTCCCCCCATCTGTACACACAACCAGGGCTGCTCCACCCTGGGTGCAGAAATTGGTACTTTCTCTTGTTGGGCTTCTCTGCCTTCAAGGGAATCAACAGATCCTCCCAATTTTGTATCATAAACTTAATATCCCTTCTTATTGAAGTTTCTTACAAAGATGTTGAAGAGCACAGGGCCAACGATGGAGAACACCAGTGACAGGTCACCAGTCTGATGTCACCCCAGCCACTATCAGCCTTTGTGCCCGACCTGTGAGCCAGTTGCTCAGCCATTGCATGATGTGTTTATTCAGCTGAATCCCAGACATTTTATCCAGAAAGTTATTTTGTAAGTATCAAATACCTTACTGAAATCCAGAAAGATTATGTTAACATTGTGCAGGCCTGTTTCCTGTTGAAGACTTATGGTTTCATTTACACAGAATCACATTTTTTAAGTCTGCAAATGTTTCTGAAAATATTTGTTATGCACCAGAAAACTGAGTTCAGTGTTCAGGTTTGCTACCTTTTTCAGAAATCCAGACAAGAGGAGTAATACTATCACTGTTATGAAGGACTACTTAGAAAGCCTACATTCAGTTTCCTTGTTGCTCTGGGATAATACATGCATGATATTTATTTTTATTATTTACTTTCCTGCAGAGGGTTTTTGCTAGCTGATTTACCCCAATTGTGCAATTCTTCTCATTGTATAGAAGCTGTGCTACTTGCTAAACTCAGTATGAGAGTTATGGGACAAAGATGAACATAACTACAGGAAAACTTAAGGTTAACCAAGCACTCTTTTTGGTTTTTCTGCAGTATGGTTCCCCAGTGTTAAATGTCTGTGTTTTGAACTGTGCTATACAGCCCAGAAAAAGGTGACAGAAGGATTCTGTGGTGACAGAAGGGCTGGGAGGGACCTTTGCTGAGACCTCTGTAGCATGACCCAGGGAGACTCCTTAACCTTTTCCTAGTGTTCAGCTTGTACCTGAAGAAAATCAGAGTGGTGTAGTTAAATAAACCAATCTGTGATTGCCTAGATCAGAATCCATAGCCAGTAAAAGCACATTAAGATAATTCAAGATTGCTGGAAATGGGGAGGTTTGCCACCACCATAGAGTAATGGTGAAGAAGAGAGGCAAAAATTGTGTTTTCTAGTAAAAGAAAAATAATTTTGAATTAAAAGTGCAGTGGCAACATAATGAGAAAATTATGTGCATAGATCTAGATACTTAAATTCACAAAATTCAGTGCTAGAGGGCATATAATTAATTGATACTTTAAAATTACCTTCACAGTTTGTATATTACATTAATCTTTCTTTTGATGTTTGGACATCATTATTATATCAACTTTCACAGTAAAAGCTTCTCTGGAAATTTTGTGTCTGCAAACTAAAGGTTTGCAAACTAAAGCTAGAACAAAGTTGTTTTTATTACAAATTAACCCTAAATTTGCTGCAACTGATAATTTCACAGCAACACTTTCTGGTTGATTTTAATCTTACCACTGTAATTTTAGGGAGAAAACTACACATCTTTTGCCCAAAACCCACAACCTAGATTATACTTGGCTGCTTTGTTTTCTTCAATAGGGTTTTGCTTTTGATCTTAGCTGGACTACAAACTGGTTGGCCTTGCATGCAAAACTATCACAGTGTCACTCTCTCCTAGAAATTGAACAGCATGCATATTTTTTGAAGGGCCTCACTCTAATCTCACATGAAATCATGGTAAGTCATTTGTGATTCAATGAGCTTCTCCACTGTCATGCATAGAAAAAGAAAGTCCATGGAGTACCAAGATAGCCACCTGTCATGCTGAATAGCTTTGTTTCACTCTTGAACCCATCCTTTTCTTCTGTTTAGTTCCTTTGTTTTCAAAATTTCAAATAATTTTTTAAAATAGAAGAAACTCTCTTTCTTGCTGTGTACAATACCTAGCAAAATGTTGTCTTCCTTTTCTGGCCTAGTACACTGACAGGAAGAATAGGAAATAATTGGTTAATGGGATTTTAAAAAATCCATACTATTATTCATTGAATTCTTTGTAGGTTTGATTAATGAAATCCAGGTCAAAGCAATCCCTAGTCCTACCTTATTGTGTTAAAGCTTTTTTCCTTCATAAGACACTCGAACATGCATAGAAGCAGCTGTGTGGAGAACATATTCTTTAAAATTATTGAATGTGAGCTCTGCAGAAGAAGAAAATAAAATCAAGAAACAAAAAATCACTTTCACTACTTCTAAGGTCTTTAGAAATATTGTGCACATACATTATTAAACTGATGTGAATAGCAGGTAGAGCCTTGGGATCATTCTAATTGACCAAGGACAGCTTTCACATTAGAGGTTTTCAAACATGAAGTTCATTAATGTTTGCCTTCAGACACCATGGATGCTAACGTGGAAGCTCAGGGAGGATGAATATTCTTATCTTCGGTTACAATCTAATGGGTTTTTTTTTCTTTCAATGCACCAACATGACAACATGCAGTCATAGTGTGGCGACTGGAGCAGAATCCACAAATTACTGTTACTCTTAGAATAAAAATTATGATCCAATAATTTTAAATACTAGGGGTTTTTTAAAGATTTGATTTAGATTTAGTCATTAGATTAGTCTTGTGGGCTGTAATAATCCTCTGCCCCTATTCACTTTGGGGTTGATACTCAATATGCTGTTGAAGTTATTTAAGTTGAAGTTGCAGGAGAATTCAGCATCAAACCATCATTTTGCTGCAGTATCAAGGTGTTCCCTTTTGAATTATTTGGAGCACAGTAAGAAATTTGTGCATATTATGCTGACAGTCCTGCTCAAAATGCTTTGGAGAGGGTAGTAGGGTTCTGTGCTACAATTGGGCTGGCGGTTCTTTGGTTTTTTTATTTCATCATAGTAAGAAACACTATTTATTCTCTTATTTAGAGCATGTATAAGAAACCATATGTCTTCTAGATGTGGATAGATGCTGATGATTTCAGGCAGATCACAGTCCTATGAATCTGGAAAAGGAGAGAGCCCTGTCTTTCCAGACAGTAGGCAGAGAGCTGACCCAAAGAAATTTCAATCTCAGCACCTGCTTCATTTTGTCAAAATGAGAGGGGTGCAGAGGTGTGTGAGGACAGACCTTCAGACTTTTCCCTTGTCACTTAGTTTATGTGATGATGAAAATCTCTGTGAAGTTGTTTTGATTTTGGCAGGCTGTGAGCCACATAAATTATTTGTTCTCGTGTTCTGCTTAGCACAAGAGGCTCCTATTGCTCCTGTGTGTGAAGAGGTCATGTCTGCTCCTTGAAGTCTTTGGTGAAGAACAACAGAATAGACCGGAGAAGCTAAAGAGAGTGAAAAACAAATGGAGCTTACCAAAACTATATTATTTCTGTTTTTTAAGGAGAAGTAAATGAATCTGCCAGTGTGCAGTGATGATATATGTTTCTAGGGGGAAAAAAAAAAAATGTATGAAACTGGGCTTTTCTCCCCCATGGAAGAACATAAGCCTATGAAAAGTGAAGACAAGAAGTTCATGCAGTCAAAATATCTCTAAATTTTATCTTTGGCTTCTATTTGCCACTGGGGACAATGCTGCATTTCTTTTCACTCTCCTGTGATTCAGTCAGTCCAGCTGACTCACACAATTAGCCTCTCCAAAGGAATGGTTGCTGTGGACATGGCTGCCTCCCATTCACGTGTGGAGAGGAGAGATTCCCCATCATAAGATTAGGGCTGAAACCAAATGACAATAAAAAGATCAGCTTCAGCAATTCTGCTGGGGATGCACTTGGGGTCATTTAGGTAGAACAGACTCAAATGTTAAAACATAACATCCAAAAGTTTGGTTCCTGGTCCTGTCATGAAATCTCAGCTAAACTGGTGCCGACAGCTTTCCTGACATATGAAATAGTTAACATATTCAGTTGAATTTACTTAGGAAATTGTGGAAGCTTGTCAAATTCTGGTTTTTCTTCACAAGTTAAATTCTAAATAAATACATGCTGAATAAGTTAAGATGCAGCACTAAAGTTATGATATTTTAATAGTATTTTTTTTAGTCAAAACTTATGAAGTCTTAAGAAACGAAACTCAAAACTGAATGACATTATGGCTAAAATATCATTGCATTTACTAATCCTTCAATTTTTACAAACTGATAGAATCTTTTTGCTTTTAGAAACTTGGAGAAATGGGAAAGAACAAATTAGACTAAACAAAAGTTGGGAAAAGAGAATATATTTAACATTGTGTAGTGGTTAAAATAACAGGAAAAATAATAAATAAGAATGTTCTGAATTGGAAACTAGCTCTGAGTCTCATTAAAACCTTAACTGCTTTAGGCTTTCCCTTCTCTCACCTGCCACCCACTGATGACCTATGAGTCACCAACTATTCCAGCTTCATCAGAAACCTTTATTAAATTATTTTAAACCTTAAAGCCCCGTGTGATACGAAAAAAAAACAACACATCATCCTTTATACTTTTGAATTATAAGATTATCTGTAGATAACAGAAATTTCATTTTCCATTTATGCATCTATATGTATACATGTATTAACTACTACAATGTGCATAATTGTATCATTTTAAAGCTCATTAATACAGTAAATTATGAAAACTGGTATTTTATCTCATTACAATTCACAAGTCAAGGGTTGTTCATAAATCAACCCTTTCAGAAAAAACTAGAGGACTTTCAGGTTTACTCAGAGTATCAGCCTCTGGGCAGCAAACCACGTTCATCAGGAAATACAATTCTTTTGTTTTATGCTGGTTAGTACAACTCAAAAGGGCTATTGATTTAATTTTTTTTTTAAATTCAATAACAATGAATAATAGTATAGGCACTGTTTCATCATTGTTTTCCTCTGTTAACAAGAGCTGCACTATAGTCATTGCCCAGATGCTTCTCAAAATCATATGTACAAGTAACTACCTGCTGTTTGTCTCATCAAGACACAGAAAACATCTTTGTGAATAATTGCAAAGTCATTGAAACTTAAAGTCTCTCATTGACTTGATGGAACTGCTCAGGAAAGCATCTGGAGCTGAGTGTATTAAATAGTAGGTGTGGTTTCTAACCACTACACTATCCAAAAACTGAGATGCATTGTAATGCTGCTTGGTTCCTACTGTGTGCCCTGCAGAGCAGTCATTGGGAGTTCCCGCCTTCAGGAGAGGATTTGCAGATCTAGATTCTGTAGTGGGAAGGAATCACTGTTAGTTACAACTCAGCTGAGGGGTAAGTCCACATCCTCTTCACCTGTACTTTTCACATGTACTCTTCAAAACATGATTTTTGATGCTTCCTCATTTGTCATTTCAGATGTTATTTATTTTGCCTCCACAATACTGTTCAGTCAGGGTTTCTGGCCAACCCTTCTTTGCTACCTTCCCCTAAAGTATGGGCTAGTATAAGTGCAAGTAAAAAAATATTTCCCTAAATTCACAGGACAAAGGAACATGACCAAAAAAGCACCTGATGGGTTATATCAAGTATTCAAAATATCAGTAGCAAAGTGGCTAATGCTTTGCAGTGTGAGATAGACAAATAGGGTACAAATAGAGTGAGGTGAGGTGAGGATGAGAAATACCTAAGGGTTTAGAATTGTCTATGGTGAAGCAGTTGTTTAAGTTCAAGCATTTGAATAAACTTTCAGAAATTATTGCACATTCTTTAAGTTGCATTTAAGTATGTGACTAATAACTCTCAGGTTAGGAAATTAATCCTGTCTGAATGTCTTCATCAATAGGTAAGAGGATCGTTTAGATATGACTCATATGATGGAAAGACCCATTGAGAAATCAGTGTCAGTACGAAAGTTTTTTTGCTGTGTGAACTAGAAATGCTGATATACTGGTATAACTTCTTCCTCTTGCTTAGTCTGGTTTGGGTCATGGTATGCACTTTTAATTTTTTCTTTTATATATATATATACATAATTAAGTGGAAAAAAAAGTGATTCAGTTTTGCCTTTAAGATAATCTTTACTTATGACAAATCTCCCCTCTGGTCAACTGTAAGGCTGATTTCAGTGTGTTGATTAAGAGGAAATCAAGTCCACCCACTGTGACATTTTTTCAATTTTGTTCTTCTTTTCCAGCATATTTTCCTCTCTTCACGCAGTTATGTACTTCCTGCTTAGATCTTTTTGTTATAGCTTCCATTTATACTTTATCTTGGTTTTATTTCCTATTAATGTATAATGACATTTTGAATACTCTCTTTTTTTTTTTTCCTCCCCATTTGACTGGTCTTCTCATTGCTTTTTTGGAGAAGTGAAAATGTATTTCCTCCATATCTAGAAATCCTCAAACATTTAATGTCTATTACAGAGTCTCTGCTCCAAACCTATTTTGCATCATGTCTGCCTGTTATGCTAAAACCTAAAAATCTCAAAATGTGTCTATCATCATAACATTCCCCAATCTTAGAACTAGCTGTTTTGAAAAAGCTTGATTAAAAAAAAAAAAAAAAAATCATAGAATTTCCTGATCTTTAAACAGACATTTCCACAGAAAAGAAGACACAGATTGATGGTAGATGAGAGGCTGGACCTGACCTGGCCATGGGCAGTTGCAGACCAGAGTCAAATGTGCCCTGGGCTGCATTCAGAGCATTGTGGGCAGCAGGGAAAGGGAGAGGATCCTGCCCCTCTGCTCTGCTGAGATCCTGCCTGGAGCTCTGTATCTGCTCTGCTGGGGTCCCAGCACAGAAAGCACAGGAACCTGTTGGAGTGAGTCCATAGGAGACCACCAAGATGGTTACACAGATGGAGCACCTCTACTATAAGGAAAGGCTGGGAGAACTGGGATTGTTTAGCCTGGAGAAGAGAAGGCTTTGGGTGACCTAACTATGGCCTTGCAATACCTTATCTGCAAAAAAGGTGGAGAGGGACTTCTTTTATGGGAGAATAGTGACAGAACATGGGGAATGGCTTCAAAATGCAAAAGGTTAGATTACACATTAGGAAGAAATTTTGTACTGTAAGAGTGGTGAGGGACTAGCACAGGCTGCCCAGAGAAGCTGTGGATGCCTCATCCCTGAAGTGTTCAAGACCAGGCTGGATGGAGTTCTGAGCAACCTGATACAGTGAAAGGCATCGATGCCTATGGCAGGGGGGTTGGAACTAAGTGGTTTTTAAGGTCCTTTTCAACTCAAACTATTCTATAAGTCTACAATTTTACATATCTATATCAGAAAACTATCTTTTAAGAAAATGATCAAATATCTGCTAGAACAACCTATGTGAAAACAAAAGAGATTTCACTGTAGATCTAGAATTATAAATAGTTAGAACACAGGGAATAATGGCTTCATCCTTCTGCTGAACCATGGTCCTCCCTTTCCTTGAGGTAGATTGCATTTTAAAATTAACTATTTACAAAGGTGAACAAAATAGTTTATGGGACATTTTATGCAGATTGAAGAACTTTTGATCCTTTTCTAAACTTGTAATAATAAGTAATAATCTCAACTGCTGACCTTCAAAAGACCATGTCTGACATCATTGAGTTCTACTGAAATGACTGCCTGCTCATTATATTTGTAGCACACTGATTTTTTTAATCCTCTCACCTGGAGCAGATTACATAGTTGTCTAGTAGATACTATCCTTTCATTTTTGTAAGTACCTTGTAAAACACTGAGTGTTATTAGGGCAGAAACACCTTTTACAGGTTTTCTGGAAGCTTAGTATGACTTCTTCTTATGAAATAGTATAGGATATCAAAAAGGAAAATTCCACAGGATTTCCAGAGCAAAAAGTATAAAGGAAGGGGTTCTTCCCACAAAACTATGGTCATGCATGAATTACTGCCCTAGTTTCAGCTAGAATAGTTACTTTTCTTCCCAGTAGCTGGTACTGTTCTGTGTTTTGAAGTTCGTATGAGAATAACTGATACTACGTTGATTCCACACTGATGTTTTGGCTGTTGCTATGTAGGGTTTGCCCTAAATCCAGGACTTTTCAGTGTCCTGTGCCCTGCCACTGAGCAGGTACACAAGAGGCTGGGAGGGAGCATGAATGGGACAGATGACCCAAAGTGGCCAAAGGGATGTTCCATCCATAAAAGATCATCCCCAGGACATAAAAGGGGAGTGGGGGAAGTTGGCCAGGGGTCACAGGTAATTGCTTGGGAATGGTCTGGCATGGCTGGTGAGCAATGGCATTGCTGTGCATTGTTTGTTTCTCTTGGGTTTTATTCTCTATCTCTCGTGTTGCTGTCTCCTTTTCCATTACAATTATTATTATGATTAAATTTTATTTTGTTTCAGTTATTAAACTGTCCTTAGCCCAGAGGTTTTGGTTTCTTTTCCTAACTCTCCCCATCCCACTGTGGGACTGGGCGGTGGGGCCAGAGGCCAGTGTGGTGATCAAAAAGGTGCATGGTCCTTAGTTGCCACCTGGAGTTAAGCTATGACAATGATCACAAATGAAGAGTTGTATTTTCCTGCCTTTCTCTGCTCCTGGAAGAAAGTGACCTGCCACTTCTCTCTTTTCACTGCACCCTTGTTTTTGTTTGTTTGTTTGCTTGTTCATAACTGAGTCTGTTTCTTGTCTCTGTGGTTGAAAAAGTTAATGATCTTTGATTTTTTTCTCTCCCATTCTTGTGGTCTAGTGCTCCACAGTATCAGAGAAACTCCTATGTTTATTAGTTCAAAATCTAGCTCAGTTGCCTAAGAATGACACTTTGGCTTTTACTATACTCTATAACAAATGTAAATCTTATTCTGCAAAGCTCTGTAATATATGCTGAGCTTATTCTAATTAAAATAAGTCTTAATAAAATTGGATGTGGGAGGAAGTTCTGGATTAATTTTGGACTACTTTAACATGCTTTGTAAATAGCATGTTATCCATGTTGGAATTATCTCTGCCGCTGTTTAGGTATAAAAATAACAAAACAAATGGGTCTATAGTGATAAATCTGTCTTGTGCTGTCAAAGTAGCTGTACTTGCCTGTCTTCCAAGAAAAAAAAAAAAAAAGAAAAACAACATGTCTTTTAAAATAACAAGGAAAAATCAGTACAGTAGTTAAATTCATGCCATCTATCTGAGCGACAAGTGATACAATATTTCCTTAACTATAGTAAAAGTAAACTAGAGACAACCCACAGACATGGGCATTTGGTGAGTGGGTAGCAGTACAGTCATGCCTGAGGAGTAATGCCATTGTAATTGGTATTTTTTGCTTTTGCTCTCACTCTATGCAGCTTCCAGCAAGTGGGTACTCTTCTGCCCCCACAACTCCTCTTATCTGCATGGACTGGGGGAGTGCAGACAACTGAGAGAATTTCTAAAACACTCCAAAGAAAAATCAAACTTTTCTCTCATTATGTTTAACTATAAGGAATATCTGTTTTATGGTTGTAAAGCTGAGCTGTCTCAGTGTGAAGACTTCAGGAATTCTCCATAAACATATAGGGCTACACCAAGTTCTCTATAGTCTTCTCCTTCAGATTACTTTATTCCCACAGTAATTCCCTCCTTACCTCTCAGCAACTTTGTGCCAAAGGATGGAGAAAATAGATGGCCTTGCACTGTGAGTTAGCAAACAATCTCACGTCCTTCTCATATGTATATTGGGGGATATTGGTTCCAAAACAGATTACATTTTTTTCTGAAACATCCTACTCACCAGCCTCTAGGGTCATGTTCACAATCTTATTTACTGTTACACAGTTGGTAAGAAGAATCCTGTGGAACACATTTGACCTTTATGTGGAAAATTTGTCATAGTGGCTGGGGAACGCTGTAAAATGTATAGTTTTGACTCTCTTTTGAAGTCATCAACTCCCCAGAAAAGTAATTTTTTCACCCACAGATTTCTCTGTTCTACTCTCACATCAGTGAATCTGACTGGCAGATATTTTGCAGGGGAAGATTCTGGGGGAAATTGTGTGTTCTTTTGGCTTTATTATTAAATGGTATATTCTTCTGGCTACTCTTCAAGACTGCGAGAACAGAACTTAGATAAAATGTTAGTTATCCTAAAGTTGTGGAAGTTGCTATTCTAAACTTAGGTTGGTTTTAGTTTTGCTCTCCTCTCCAAATTTAAGACTGAATCTGTGTGCAAGACTGGTTAACTTTGATGGTCAGTCTGATTTGACTCTTTGTGTTTGTAGCAGAGCCAACAGTATTTACTTTTAGGTGCAGACCTTAAGTTTACCAACATTTAATTATTCACCTGTGCTTTCTATTATGAGAAGTACTTTCCCCTACAGCTCTGCAGAAAATGGGAGTGGCAGTCAGGGCTGTCTGTTAAGTACTGCTATTTCATGTGCCTCTGCCAATATTTTATGGGATCAGAGTTTGCAATGCACACATTAATTAAAGCACTACAAAAAAGTCACTGCTATAGACTGACACTAATCAGTGGAAATGTCAGCTTCTTATTGAATGAAACAATGCAGTTAGGGTTGTGATTGCAGAAATTATGTGACTAGAGAAAAATACAGAGCCTGATGCAGAAAAGTGTAGCCAGCCTTACTTTAGTGTAGTAGTAAGCATTAGAGGTGTTAAGAGTAGTGTTGTCCCCAAGGCACATACATGTGGTACTGTGTCTTTTAGTGAAAGCTGGCTACAGTGTGAAGAGCATTACAGAAAGCAGACAGAACTGGTATTCTTGGTTTTATCTATGCAAAATAGAATCCTAGTGAAATATACTTAGGGACACATAGAAATTTAGGAAAACAAATACATGTATTTTATATATATAGTGTATATATATATATATGTCTGTATACACATCTCCAATTAAGCTGGCCACACAAACCTAAAACTGCAGCAAAAGTGATGTAAAATGAGGTACAACACATGAGCACAACTTTTCCTAAAAACTGAGATATTCCTGCTGTAGATAGTAGTTAAAAATTCATTGTGTACATATTATTGAAGAAATTAAAGGCCCAAATATATTCATTCCCTTCCAACTATTCAAAAAATAAATATAGAGCTGCTGGAAAACTTAAGACAAAAAGACACAAAATAAATCAGTTTTTTTAAAGTGGTTTTATTTGACATCAGATAATGTTTGCTACTGGGAATATTTCTCGACAAAGGGTTGACTATAGAAGAAATTAAAGATATATCTTGAAAATGCATATATTTTAAATTTGATATTTTTATATATATTTATATTTAAAACTGTGATATTTAAAAGTCATCTTGTCTTTAATTGAGAAAGAGAGGTAGAAAAATATTACAGTTTCCATGAAACAGAGAAGTAAGGATCATAGTTTGAACAAAACCATAATATCTGTTACAGTTTGGGCAGGATCACTAGATTATTGGATTTCTATTTGATGATTTCAATTATATTTTTCTGAAGTTTTCAGTGCTGCCAAACCCTGAACTTCTTCCAGGAATACAGGGAGGCCAGTACTATATTCTTTAGAAATACATGCCTACAAATTTTATCCATGCAAGTTTGTCCCATTGTTAGGAAATCTCAATGATAGTAGGAGAATGCATAGCTATATCCAGTTTGTAGATATTTTTCATGAGAGTCACTGCTGCTACCAACAAAAAGCCTCCATGTGTGCTATTGTGACTTACTGTATTTGTTTCTATCCAAACCTGAAAGAGTTATCAAGAATCCAATTGGGTTACATAAACTGAATTTTAATAGTTTTGTTGAAGTTTTGTGTTTATTTTTTTCTTAATTTCAAATTAATAGCAATTATTTGCAAAGTTTAAATATCTTGGTTATGGTTTCAAAGTACCAGTCATGCCATAATACTCTCTGGTATACAGCCAAAATGTTAAATGGCAAAGCCTTAAATGCTAATTTTTGAAAACAATTGCTATGTCCTGTTACCCTGTGTGGCAACAAATAAGTGTGTGTATGCAAAGTACACCAGTTCATCCTTACACACCAAAATACTGCAGTTCTGTTGTGCTGCAATATGCTTTCAAAGTTGTAGTAGACACAGCAGTAGCAACATCTATTCTGATGAAGACATAGCATTAATGTATTTTTACACTTTTAGTTTGACAACCACTTTTAATCTTTATGAAACAGTAACAGAAAAAGCATAAAAAACTTGATATTTAAGTGCCAGTATCTATACAAGTGGAAAGTAAAATAATTTCAGGCATGCATCTATTGTTAGGAGCTAACTAATGAGTTGAAAACTTGTTGAAATGTTGACTTCTAAGCTACAGTTCAATTTGTGCTTAGTTTTAAGTAATAGCATTAAATTTGGTAGCATCATATAATACAAGATACAGAAAACCACTATGGAATCCAATGAAGAAATTAGAGAAATTTTTAAAAAATATACAAAGGGTTTCAGTTATAAAATTGATTAATGAATGGAACTGTCTATCAAGACATCAGTTCTCTATATTTTATCAGACTAAGTTAGGTGATTTTCTTTGTGTATATTGTGTGTGTCAGTCTGACTGACCATAAGTGAAAATGTCATAATGCTTTTTAGTCAGGTAATGATGATGAATTAAGAATCTCTGAAGGTGACATCTGTATGACTTGTTGAGGTGGATATGTGTACTATTGTGTGTTTGCACATCTAGAGTAAATTCTTACACTCCATGCAGATCTCTATTGGACAGCAGAGGCTTCAGGAGAGGGAACATTACATCTGCTGTGGTTTTGGAATTACAGGCTGCAAGATCCTTTTTCAGCTTTCTGTGGCTTTTAAATAGCAAGAGATACCTGTGAAAGCTGTAGCAATTTAATGATTTAATGTCTTCAGGAGTTGTAGGGTAGCTTATTTTAATTCAGAAGTCATGGAGGTCCAATGATGTTCCCAGTGACTGGAAAATTAGAAACATAATCCTTCTTTTTAGAAAGAGAATAAAGGAAGACCTTTATTCTGTCTCACCCCTGTGCCTGGCAGGATAATGGAGTAAATCCTTCTGAAAATCATGCTATGGATAATGAAAAATAAGAAGATGATTGGTGAGGGACTTTTCACAAGGGCCTGTAGTGACAGAACAAGGGGGAGTGGCTTGAAACAGAAAGAGGATGGGGTTATATTAGATATTAGGAAGAAAATCTTTCCTATGAGAGAGGTGATGCATTGGCACAGGTTGCCCAGAGATGTGCCTCCATGGAAATATTAACAGGAAGGCAGGATAGGGCCTTGAGCAAGTTGGTCTAGTTGCCCATGGGAGGGTGTTGGAACTAAATGATCCTCCAGGTCCCTTTCAACCCAAACAATTCTATGATTCTGGGAATAGTTATAGTACTGACTGAGATCTTTGGTTAGGATTAAATTATGATTGAGTACGAGATTAGCATTCTGAAATTATTCCGAATATTTCCTCTCTCTAATATAACAAAACCTACAGATTATGAAAAGTTATTGATGAGGCCATATAATAAAAGCTGTAAAAATGAGATAGAGTAGGCTACTTTTCATTTTAGATACAGTTTATCAACATGCTTCATTCTGTACAAGATGTAAAATAAGCTCCATATTCTTAATATTTGAACTCTACATTAATAGGAAATACATATCAAACACATGCTTAAAGCTGTGCTCTTTATTAAATCTTCAGAGACATGAATTTTAAAGTGCTGAGCTTTCAGTTGCAACCAGTGATACGTCAACATGATCCAAAATAAGAGAAATGTTTTAATAATGACCTGTTTTGATCCTGGCCTGTATAAAAACGAGTGTGATCAGAGCAGTGACTTTCCCCCTGTACTCGGTATTGATGAAGCTCTGGAGAGACCTTAGTGCTCTCTACAGCTTCCTGAAAGGAGGCTGTAGCCAAGTGGGGATGAACCTTTTCTCCCAGGCACTAGCAACAGGATGAGAGGAAATGGCCTTCATCTGTGTCAGGGAAGGTTCAGGTTTGATATCAGGAGGAATTTCTTCCCTGAAAAGACGGTTAAGCATCGGAAGGAACAGGCTGCCCAGAGAGGTGCTGGAGTCACCATCCATAGAAGCATTCAAGAAATGACTGGATGTGGCACTTAGTGCTGTGGTTNTAATGTGTGGGATAACATAAAAAGATATCTCCCCAAAGACAATAATACTTCTTACAAGATGAGTTTTGAAAGCTTTAGATTATAAACTCAACATTTCATTTCCATAATAGGCATAGCAGAGGAAAGGTTTGCTTCTGCCCCCCAGCAGCATTCCCAAAGGTTGTTCTCTTGATGGAAATCCAGCCAGGACTATCTTCACATAATTTGATGCTGCTGAGTTGTCTCCATAAGATCTTAGTTTTTTCCAACCTACCTGCCAACAGACAGCTTCAGTGGATGTTGTAACTTTTTGATTCATGTGTGTCAGTCAGCCTGATGATCAGGTTAGTCACTCTGGCTACTTGCATAATGTTTTAGGACCAAACAGATCAAACTGGCAGTTTTTTGCCATCTGCTTACATGAATTAAGGTGTGTGTGCCCAACCACACTGTGATTAATAATTCGGATTATCTTGGACATGGTCTCAGCAGACAAATTTACCAGGAGTGAAGAACTGTACATTATGTGAACATATATGGCCCAACAAAGGAGCAAGTGCCCCTTCAGAGAGTATTAACTTCCCCCACAGAGTGTTTATCTCCTTTTTTTTGTCTCTCTTAGTCCAGAAACTACATACCCTAGGGCATCTCATGAAAAGCAGAGGAAATTTTTAAATAAGTGTCTCAGAAAAGATGGGTTTCTCTGCTGGTAACTTGCATTTCTGTGCAGTGGCCAAACTGGTAATGGAGAGAGGCCACAGAGAATTCTGAAGAACTTAGAGGGAGATAGAGATTGCTGACATCTGGGTGTGGCATGGAGGTGTTTTTGTACAGACCGTAGAGTGAGGTATGGTGAAAATATCTCTTTCTGATCTGCTTCTATCCAGGTTGCACCAGTCCCCAATACTTGTCATTCCATTTCACGTACACCATTTCCCAAGGGAGTGTTCTGATACTTGGCCATGGAAAAGGTCTTTCAAGCAGATCTTCCTGCTGAGGTGTTCAGCCATGTCCCCAAGTACTTCTGCTGCAGACCATGAATTTGGCCTGTAGGCTGTTATTGCAGGTACTCTCAGGTAAGGTTGTGTAGACAAAGTAATTGAGTTGAAAAGACTCTTCAGGGCTTCAGAGAAGACGTTTCAAGCAGTTGCAGTGCCTTTATCTAGAGCTTGAGGTAAATATCACAGATTTTCAGGCTGGGAACTGAAATACAGGGAAGAATTTTGACTTATTGTGCAGTTAAGAGTACTTTGAGTTATTTCACGATAGAAAGATCAACCTGATTCTTCCTGACAGTTTAACAAATCACTGATGCCTATTGTTTTAATTAGTAGTTCAGATATCCCCAAGTTTTCTGTGGATTAACTTCAGCAAAATATTTCCTAAGCAATTATAAATTATTCTACATGCTTGTATGTTGACTAATTATTTAGTTAATTTGTTAATTGTCTGTTCTTTAAACAGTTACCACTGTCATAGTTACTCTTTGTCACAAGACAAGAAAGGGATCCCTTCTATAGTATTAGACAGCAATCTGAAGGAATATTCACAGAGATACATATCTTCAATTTTGTGGAAAGAAAGGTATAATTTTCTAAGTGCTGCTGATGAGAAAAGCAGCAGGCTGGTATGAAGAAAGTATGTTGTGTATAAATATTCTGATTTTCATTTTAATATAATAATTTCCTGTTCTACTTAGTGACTGAGAATCTACCTCTTGCAAGACTACAGGTACTTACTGATAGTGTGCTCTGAAAAATGAATTTCTCATTTTTGCTTTTAAGTTGTTGCTCAAAAATGTAGGAAATGAGCAATTACAGTAAATAGTTTGAGTAGACCGAGTCCACATAGATTACTAGCACAGTAAGGGATGTCATGTACTAATCACTAAAACTGAAACTTACTGAGACAGTAAGAAAAAAAAGAAGCTGGAAGTTTTTTTGGAAATTATTTAGTTTACAGGCAACACTTACATAGAAAAGGCAGAAGAAAATACATAATTCTGTTTGAATAAATTAGAAAATGGTTCAGGGTGGTAAGGTATGGTGGATAAGACTCAGATTTAAGCAAGATTTCTTGAAAAAAACTTTGCATGTTAAAGCTCTTAAAAATAGTTGTCATTAAGATCACTAAATAAACCATTGATCTGCTGCTTCTCCAATCAGCAAANGAAAAAAATTCAGGTATTTCTAGCAAAAAATAAAGAAGCAGTAAAGATGAAAAAAGACAACTGCAAGTATATTCAGAGACAAAAATCTAACCTAAAATAAAAGTCTCAACTTTAATTTTGTGAGACCTGAGACCATCAAGTGTTTATAGAGATGGTCCTATACAACGTTCAATACTTCAAGTAAAAGATGGTTGTATTGTAGTGATTACCTGCTACACTGAACATCAGAGTTTTTCTTTAGAATTCATTCCTCTCCTTCGCTATGGACAGTGTTGTCAAGAGAAAATAAGTTTTATAAAAAGCTGCACTGGGGGAGGAGTTGAGGGCCTATAACCCTACTGCCCATCACATGGATGAGCTGGAAATGGGCAGCAGCTGCCTTTCAGTGTGGTGTTCCACAGCCAGATGATTCAGTTCTGTGGGAAACCCTTTTAGAACCTGACCTGTATGAAGCAATGAAGCATTAGTTTCTATGCTGCTCTCTTTTCTGCCGGCCCTTCTCTAGGGCTGGGAAACATTTCTGGGCAGAAGGGAGATGGGAAACAAAGAGCATTTCACAGTTCAGGTCAGGTAATGGTTTCAAGGATTGGCTACAGAGGAGAGGGCACAGGCAGCTAGGGAGTTAAAAGACACTGCACCAGCTACCCTACATTTCATCAACAGCCACATGCTTTTGAGAAAGGGAGATACATAAGGGAGCTTTGACTGCTTTCAAAAGTGGTTCTGCTACTTAAAGGTCACTGACGTGTCTCTCCTCTAGCATAAATGGAAGCTGTTTGTCTCATGTAACCCTCTGTATATCCAAGCACTATAAAGGGCCTTACTGAGAGGATGCCCAAAATTCCACAGCAGTGTAAGCAGGTTGCCCCAGTTTCCTCACTCTGGGACATCTCCATACCCCAGACTAGGGAAATGAAGTACCCAGTAGATATGCTGTAATAACCATAGTGGTAATAGGTATGTAGGAAGATATTGCTTCAGCTGTCTGCATTAATTATTTACTAGTGGTCTCATCAGGAGGAGCACCAGGTCTGAGGCTGGATATGTGGGATAAATCTCATGGTCTGTCTTTGGGCAGGAAATGCAACTGGGCAGTAATTTACAGAGAAATAACATAACCTCCAGCTCTCTGGAACTGACACCACCCTGTCACATCTCATCATTATTCAAGTGTGAAACAGCTGCCCATCTCCATCCACCTCAGGTTTTCAGCCAGAAGAATTGCTGAAATACATCTTTTAAGCTTACAAGACTTTTTAAAACATGCATAAGGCTTGAACATGGAATGTTACTCAATGATTTTTATAGGCACCTTCACAGCCAATTTCTGCTCTGATGAGACCTATCAAACATCTTACAGAAAAAGGCTCAGGTCTTTGTACAGTCTTAAAAGTGGAGTTTATTGCATCTTTTTTTTTAATAGTATGCGTGTTTTACCATACAACCATCATTGATCTCATTTCTCTCAGCTGTATTTTATTATTAAAAATGAAGCTTAGCAAACAAATATTTTACATTGACATATAGAAAACAAACAGGTTAGTGGGAAGGTAAATTGTTAGTCTTAATTGTTTGAAAGCAGTGAAAAGGAGAAAAAATTAATTTTGTCCAAATCAGATGGTAAAAATTGAGGCTAGTTTCTCAGTGGACTTAGTAAGAGTAATTACTTAATAAAATTAGTTTCTTGCATAAAAAAGTAGGTTCTCATGATCCAGAGTTCATGGTATATGCTTTTGAAGGAGGTGAATATGCTCCAGATGAGCTCTATGCTGGTTTTATAGACAGAACACCACTAGAAACTGGTGTGCATCTTCTGTTTAGTTCTACTCTGCACGCGCCAATGCTCTCATATGTTACTCTCATATGTGAACCACATTGGTTACATGGGCACAGTAGAAATTATTTTTCACACATAAAAGCTCCCAGGTTGCATCTACATCATCAGTGTTTTAGTTTGATATGTGATCAAGCATATGATGGAGTGATGGCCACTAACCCTCCAATGAACGAGTGTATTCTATCCATTGAATGAGTGGGAAGATGCTGCTAATGTAGGTTTTCCACTGGCTGTACTGCCATGCATATTAGGCTGCCACCAAAAAAAAGGAAGATCTGAACTTATCAGTTGATTTCTTTCAGGTATACTGGAACAACTGTTCCGGAACAATGTTCTTGAAATCCCCTGGGTGTAATCCTTCATACTGAAATTCAGAAGGTAGAGAAGTCCCAGCTTTGAAAGTGTTGCCATCAGGAGACAGAACATCTTTTGTTTTACCTTGTAGGTACTGTTTTTGTGGAACAGAAATATTCCCCATCAACTGTGTATCTCTTTGGTTTTGTTTCCTTGTTTGTTGCATCAATAAAATCTGCACCTGTTTGTTTTGGCACCAGGAACATTTAGTTATCTGGTCTGTATAAACATTTCCCACCTGCCTTGCTTATCTCTCCTCCAGTGACAAATACCCACTGCTCTTGTTGCGGGTAATTCGCAGACTGGGTAATCCAGGAGAGTCAAATTCTTTAAGACATCTGCAAACACTCCTTTTTTAGCATGTTATTTTGTGATAGAAACTATGAGAGAGGGTGGGTTTTTTGGGTTTTTTTTTTGGTTTTTTTTTGTTTTTTAAGATACATGGGGAGAAGGAAAATGCATTTCTAGATGGTGTGCTGTTATGATGAGCAGGCATTAATAATTGACATTTGTGGTGAGACAGAAGGCAGTGTGCACTCTGAGGGATTGTGATGATATCATGGTAACCATGAGAGCAAAGCCCGTGTGGTCTGTGATGACGGCAGATATGTGCATTGCTTTATACAAGCTGTTCCTCTGTTGGGTAGTTTCTATTTGATGGAAATCCGTTTATTAAACTCATATGTAAAATATCTACATGTTCCCCTCAAAGTTTGCTGGGGACAGGATTGGGTCAGTTCAGATGCACAAACACGGGGAGAACAAACAGCTGCTCACAAGCGTCACCCCAGCGAAATGAAGCAGAATTTCTGTCCTTGTGTTACAAGGGGAATAGCTGTGCTGCAAGGGAGGAACCTGCAGATGGATGAGCCTGTTTTCCAGAACCAGTAGGTGAGATTTTCATCCTGTGTGCCCAGGATGCAGCCTGCTTTATGAGAGATTATAGATAGCTCCTATGAATTGTTATAGTTGCAATTGCCTTTGGTAATCTCAGTCCTGTCCCAAAGATGTATCTCCTCTGTGGTTACTGGCATGCATATCCTTGTATTTGTGTAACTTAAAAAGAGTATGATCATACAGAGAGCTGCCTGTATTCCTCACACACTCACAAACCAGTGTACAGTAACTCCTGAGAAAAAGACTGTTTTCTGAAATATTTTTTTTACTTGAAATTAACACACTTATCAAAATACAAATAGTTATTATTTTCACTCTAATCATTTAGCAGCTTAACTAACATGGTGATAACCACCTCAAAATGCAGCAGTTTGACTCAGGTCCCACCTTTTCTGAATGGTGAAAATGGGCAGATTTGGAGCTGAATCTGGTACAAGTCAGTGAACCTCCAACCCGCTTCTTGCTGAGGTGTTAGTGTCTCAGTTTTCTGCTGCCTTTCCTTTTCCTTGAGAGAAGGATGCACGTTAGCAATGATACAGGGCATCTTACAGAGCCACTGCTTATTTCAGTATGTTTAACTAAGGCTTTTTTGTACATTCTTAGTTTTCACTGATGTTCAGGTGTTCCGTTTAGCTGCATGAGCTGATGAAGTAACTGACTTTTGACATTGGGGAGTCAGTCTGGTGTGAGAATTTCTTCATTGGAAGAGAGGTCTCTGCCTTCACAACAGCATGTGACAAAGGACCAGCATCATTGGGTACTACAATGCCGTAGATATAAATATGTGTGCTTGGGAAAATAAATATGTAGCATGGTGCTGCAGAGCACTTGACATAAAATGTGTTCTGGGTCTCTGCTGTGGTATGCAAACCTGCTGTATAAACCTCTGTTTCGGGGAGTACCTGTTTGGCAGTAGTATTGCTTCAGGCTAAGTATGAGCAGGGTTATCATATCTAGTTTGTCTTATCCTTTGCATAAAGGATGACAGAATCCTGAAAAATTTTAGACAAAAGGTTTATGCTCGTATCCCATGCCTTCTAAGACATGGACTGCATTCTCAAGTGCTGCCATTAATTGAATATTTTTGTTTGTTTATTTCTACTTCTGACTGAATACACTGCTTAGGCAATTTTAAAATTCTTTTTCTTAGCTGATATCTTAGTCTTATGGAAATACATTCACATAATTTTAGAATGCATAAATCTGTAAACTCAAATAAGTATGTTCTTATATGCTTAGAGAAAATAGAATGTTCATTGGAAAAGAAAATCTCTTCAACATTGGAATTTTAGTTTTCACAGCAATATAAGGTACTGAATAATGGTAAATCTAGGTAGTTCTTTGAATAAAGACATGATAATCTTAGTATATGAGAAAATCTTTGATAGAATGGAAGTGGCATTAATGTGTTCTTTATAATTCCTCACTGTCCAGAGGGATGGGTAAGGATTGCTGCCTGAGTGTCTCAGTTTTTCCCCCTACAATATCTGTAGCCTAGTTATCTGGATTCCCTCTTAGGCTTTTCCTGTTTCACATAAGTGAAAATATTTAACAAAAAATACTTAAAAATGGATAAGAAAACATAAATATAACAAAAATGTACCTCATTTCTTTTTCTCCCCCTTCCCCTGATACTCAAACATTCTGTGTGAATACAAAATATTTGAGTGATCTGGGGGAGAGAGGAAGAACGGTTCAATGACAGGAAATTTTGTACTCCATCTTTATGAATGACACATCTGTTTCAAGTAAATACAAACTTTTCTGCTTTTCTGGTGTCTGTCCATAGGCCTGTAGAGCTAATTGATCTTTTTCACTTGCACTTACTTCTCTGACATTCATTGTCACAAGGTAGGTTAAAAGGCAAGTTTCTACAGAGTCTGAGAATCAGCCTTCGAAGTTGAATAATTTACATTGTATTTTCACCCTGTTTTTCCCCAGGGCTGAAGAGCTATTATGTGTAGAATTTACCTACCAAAATTAACATATTTTGTTTTTATTAGCATTCAGATTTAGTCAGAAGAAAGTATTCCGCCATCCATTTCAACTTTCTGGTTTGTGCCAACCCAGCTTATTACAGGCTTGAAAGGCCAAAGTCAAATGCAAAAACTGGCATTAAAAAAAAGCAGGAAATATACAGTATTGGCATAATCCTGGTGTTTCTTCTTTTAGAACACAAGGTGTAAGTAAACACCACATTTTTAGTCCAATAAACGAGATTTCTTCCAAGAAAAGTAAATAAAATGGCTTTTTCTGTTTGCTTTGTATAGGAACCATTTGTTGAGAACTGAGCTCTTTTATCTGAAAAGCACAATTATTTGCTCATTTATGACAACATTATTACATCTGTTTCTGTCAGCAGGGGTGTCAGGTCAGGCTGTTTTTATCATGATGTCAACAGTTCATTCCTGTCCTGTGGAGTTATTTTCCAGAGACTTATTTTCAGGCCAAATTGAGTTCCCTGATGAAGTTTACATGATTTCATAAGCAGTAGCTTGAGAGTAACGTGGTAGGTAGCAAGTGGAGAGGAGAAAGGGTCTGTTTGAAAAGATGGTGCTGAACTTGGAGGAATGTCTGTGGAACCAGGACTTCAAAACTGCCCTTGCTAGGATGGGCTTGCTTCTTCCTACCCAAGTCTTACAATGTGTCCAATTAAAAAGGCTTATCTTGGAATCCAGCTCAGATGTTCTGCTACACATAGGCTCTATGTTCTTTGTTTGAAAGTCAGTGTTCAGACACTGGCTTCTCATCTCACCTGGTTTTCCACGAGTTCTTAAGATTTCCTTTTCCAATTTAGGTAGTTGCATTGTTTTGTTTTGCTTTATATGAAACATTTTAGACTATGCTTTAATCCATTTCTGTGTATTGTTATTTTTTTTTTCTTTTTGTCTGATGTTTCAGGCACGAGAAAGATTCCCAATAAAGTTATTCTGGTTTCAAGAATACCACCTAAATATTTTTCCTGTAGTTTCAGTACTACATTGTGACCAATTACGTAATTTTCCTGTTGCTTGAAATAGTAATATGATATACTTTTATGTATGGATACTGTGGGCATTCGAACAGATTTTTAACTTTCAAAACCAGATATGAACACATTTTATTTCTCTGTTTTACTCTGAAGGTTAAATTAAAATCATAGGAGCATAGAACATCCTAAGTTGGAAGGGATCCCTGATGATCATTTATGTCTAGCTCCTGGCCTTGCACAGGACTACTCCAAGAATCACACCACGTACATGAGAGCAGCAAAATTATTCTACTAACATTTTGGAATTATTTATGGGTAGCAGATTTACATATTTAATATTGAAAATTAAATTTTAAATGGGAATTATGAATTGAGGCTATGAATCTCTTTTTTCTACTGAGCAGGCAATATAGCAGAATTCTTAATGTGAGATATTTTCACAAATTGCACTGTACTAGCTGAAGATGGAGTAGAAATTTGACTGATGTTGATGGACATCTCTGCATTGGTACTGAGCAGGAATACACACCAGCTAATTATAGCACAGGATAAATCTCCCTAACTTCTCAGAGCAGCCAGTGGGGAGAGAGCAACTTTTCCAAGTGACAGTTTAGAGCAGGAACCTAACATAGCTGTTCTTATTTGTGCCCTGAAGGATCATGTGGTAGAGTCCTGTCAGCCTCTAATCATCTGTATAATCTAAGTATAAGATCTGATGTTACGGCAGCTGATCCTTCCTCATGTTAGTTAGGTAAGTATTATGATATAAAATGACAATATTCATTTTAACTTTACATGGAGTGGAAAGTTGCAATGCTGGTAGGTCTTATGAAAATGTCCCTTACAAAAGCACATTATTATTTTCAGTAAGCAGACATAAAGATGATAAGATTATCAGCTGAACATTTAAGCTTCCCTTTAGGTGGATTTCTTAAAGACAAACAAGGGGGCAGTGAAGGAAGAATGTGTCCCATTATTCAGTAGTTAGTAGGTACCATTACATCCCTGATTAATAAAGCTATACTTCTTGGTTCAAACACACACACCACACACACATCTCATTTTTTGGAGAAGTAATCTGAAAGATTTACTGCATCTTGCCCTTGAGTTTTAAGGGAAAAGGTTAAAAATATATAGTAACTCTGAGTCAAGGCATTTCATGAAGTCTCATGAAAGTATCACAAGTCCCAGCACTATCATGGAAAACAGTTCTCATGGTTTCTTCTTAAATCCCTGCAAATGTCAGTTTCCTTTGGTCAAATCATAACACTATGTATTCTTGTTAGGGCAATTTTTTTACCAAGGATTATATATTTCACTTTCTTGGCTCATCTTACTGCATCCTGAGGCATTCCCAGCTTTGTTCTC
>WEIU01020925.1:14638-38243 GCA_013389925.1 Aegithalos caudatus
AAAAAAAAAAGGCAGATCCAAGCAATTTTGGAGATGCAGCATGGATTAGGTATTGCAGCACCTTCATCAAATTCTAAAAGGCCAAGTATCTGCACCAGCTGGGGTGCAATGCCAACAAATTCCTTCACCAGCTGACATGCCCTACATGCTGTCTGAGCATTGGCACCTTCCTCTCTTATGAGTCACTATGCCAAGTCACAACCAACTCCGTGCTTTCTAGGATCTTGGAGCTGCTCTTACTTTTTTTGGCTAGAGCAACAGGACCTGGATTTGCTCCATGAAGTCCCCTAGAAGGAAAAACTCAGACACAAGTATCAGCTGTTCACCACAGATATGTCCAAGTAACCCAGACTGTTTGAGGGAACACTATCCTGACATCAGTCTCATTTTCCTTTTTACTTGAGGCTCTCTTCCCTCTTCTGAGAGTTTTTCCTTACTTCTAGCATCCTCCTCTTTTTCTGAATTCACTGTTCCAGCAGAAGGCAGGTACTTTACAGCTGAAATACAAGGTACAGGTTCTCTGGGGATGTTACAGATGTCCGCGTTGGCCTGGGGCCACCTGGCCCTACAAGAGCAATCTGCCCTGTCTTCCCTAGAAGACTCATATCATTATCACCAAAGGGTTTCTGGTTAGCTTATGTCAACATGTACACTACTCTCAGCAAATAGCACGTTAGCTTTTCTTCCTGTTCCAGGAAAAATTAGGCCCCCATGGCCTTTAGGCTCTGTATGGCTGAAACTTTGGGACAATTGTCCAGATAAGCCCTTCTATCTCCTGTCCTCACTAACAGTATTTGAGAATATTATCTGATTATATTAATTTCTGTAATATTTAAGATAAAGGAAGAATCTAGACAGAGAGGGTCTGATACAATTTATGGTATGGATCTGTATTCATCTTACTTTGCTACCTAAACTCTTTCTTACTTTCCTCCAAACAATGCAATTGTGTGGCAGCAGGTAAGACATTTCCACCACCTACATTTTGTGACAAATTTTAAGTTTAGATGCAGTCTCAGAGGAGACAGGTGGAAAAAGGAAGGTGAGAAAACATTTTTTTAAGTATTTGTTGGGGGAACAATTAATCATCTTTTACAGGTGCTCAAAGAAGAGAAGCAGCCTCACAGACCATCATTCTTTATTAAATTTCTGCAGTGAACTCAGCTGCAATCTGTAAAAGAAAACTAACATTGCTTTTACCTACAGGCAAAGGCACTGTGAGCCTTCACTCAGGAGCCTGAGTGGTACATAGAACCCAGAAGAGAGAACTGTGTGATGTAAACTCATGGCAAAGGGGGTTAGCTTTTCGCTGTGCACTTCCAGAGGCTCTGGGTGAGACCACAGATTGAATTCTTCCTTAGACTCTTCCAGCAGTGCAGCTTCTACTTAAATCTCCCCTCAATCTGACCAGTCACAGCAGGATCAGAAAATCAGACCTAATATGACATAAGCCACACCAGTCCAGTGATTCCAATAGAGTAAAGGAAAGAGGCTGCATGGGCATAAGAAAATTGTTTACCAGAATTACCAGTTATGACTGGATCCTTGGAAAAATAGTAGGGAACATGACAACACTGACCCAAATGATTAAGCCGTTTCATATGGTGTAGTCCAGGCCAATCTTTATTGTTTGGGGTTTTTTTTATGAAAACTAGCCTTTTCAACTGAACTTTGTGAGAGTCCATTTATATTGTAAATGTTTGGTCCCACACACAGTTAAATACTGGAAGAAAATTCCAAACACTTTTCAATAGAAAGGTGAACCCTCCATTTCAGCACCATCCTGCCAGCAAATATGGAGTATCATATTTTGTTACATCAATCCCAGATACATAAAAACAACAACTACATGTTCCATATGGTTTCCAAATAAATCTCCCATACCCCATATTCTGTAAATTGTTCCCTCAAGAGGTATAAGCTATGGAATTAGTCATCTATTCCAGCTCTCGTGGGAGCACCAGAATTGATTTTCCACAAGCATTGTGCTCAGACAACTCAGCCAAAGTTAGCATATCCCAGAAAATAACAGTCATGGAGCTGGTGTGAGCACAAAGAACCAAAGTTACCATCTTTCACCCCCAGACTGAATTTGTATCCAGGTTTTCCTCCCCCTGACATGTTTAATTACAGGCATTAGATGAGCATGCTCTGACAATAGCCAGCCAGTCTAGGGATGTTCACTCATGCATCCCAACATGGGCTCCCAGGGCTGCAGCTCTGACAAGATCCCTCTTAACCCCCATCTGCACTGGGCTAGTGGCAAACCCCTACTCTGGCTGCAATTTCAGTCTTGCCTTATATATTCAGTGGGATCATTTGTAATGTTTATTTATAACTGATGAATATTTTACCACACTTTGTTAATGCATTAGCACGGAAGTAATGTGTGTGAAAAAGAAATTTTTAACAAGCCTTTGGCTTGTGCAGCATAAAACATTGTCTCATACCCAGTCTCCCCACAGACATCAGTTTCTGTTTTAAATAGTCTAACTACAACTCCCTGTGTATAATATAAAAGGCACAACCCTTACAAATGCATTGAGTACTCAGCCCACAGAATGGCTGGAGTTGCTGAGTAAAGCAGCAGTTCTTTACAGCCACACTCTCTGTTATAACTCATTATAGTAATGAGTCACTTTAAACATATATTCCTATCAGTCGGGGAAAAGTTTTCCAGAAGAAATAAAATTTGCTTTGTGAATCTAATGTATATGAGATAAGATTCTGAAACTTTTCCTGCAATCTCATTATTTTCCTCAAAAAAACATGAGCACCTGCATAGGTCTGCACATAGATTAATGTTTTCCTGACTTTCAGCTTTTTTTGTTTTGTTTTGTTATGGAAACACAAAAAATACTTCAGGAAGGGAAAACTAATTTGGCTTGATTTCTAACTGGAAGGGTTTTTTCCTCTCAGAAGAACAAGTTTTAAAATAAGTGCTGGGGAAATGGTTCTTTGCAAACCTGAGCATGAGTACAAACTGTGGCTTTGTATTTCCTGATCAGGATGGAAAGCGAAACATGGACCATTCATACCTAAAGCCTAAAATTAACTCAGAGAGAACCATTCAAAAACACTTCCTTGAATCAGCAGGGGGGGGAGGGCAATGAAAGACTTGATGAGAGCCCCTCATTCCTCCCTTATTTCCTCATTCCTCCCTTATTTCCTCTTCATTCACCAAACATGGACATGCTTTTTGCACAACACTTTAGCCTCCTAGGCTCATGCACTGGGGCGAGCACCATAACCATGCTCAGGCTTTTAATTGGAACGTATTTGGAAAGACAACAGTGATAACAACCTTAGCTCTGTGAATGGCACCTCTCTCCACAGGACACTGTTTGTGACATTATTACACTTATCACAGCAGAGTGTCTATATTTGTAAATTATTTATCAATATTTTTGTTACTTAAGATGTCTTGGATTAGGCATGCTGTGAATAAATTATAAGGTCAAAGGGCAAGTTGTTTATATCAGTGACTAGACCAGATTATTACACTGAGAAATGGTCATCACATCCTGTTATTGCTACTACCAGAAAAAACATTGCACAAAAAGAACTAGACAGACCAGTTGCTTGAGTTCTCAAAAGGTTTTATTTTTAGCCTAATGACAAAAATGTCTGTGTTTGCACAGGAAGCAAGAGTGATTGATACAAGGGAGTGGAAATAAAATTCTTCATCTAATTTTCAGTGCTACATTAAAGACTAGACTCCCGTTGTGTCAGAGAAGCACTCAGTGACCCTTAGAATGATGATTTTTCCACCAATCCCCCTCAATCCCCCACTTTTCTGCTCTTGAAAGCTCCTGCATTCACATCAATTCCTTGTACAAGTTAGAGCATTTTCAGAACTACTCTTACTTATGCCAGTGAATAATGATGCTACGGAGAACAGCTGGCATAGCTGGAATAGCTTGTCCTTTCCCCAAGGCATTTCAAGTTGGCCCTTTGGGAATGGAGGTAGAAAGCAGTTAGATGTCATGCTGTTCCCCAGTGAAGTCTTTTGCTGTTGCTGTAAATTGCTTTAAGCTCTTGTTGTTACAGTTGTGCAGAAGGTACTTATTTGGGGTTAAGGACATGGATCAAAATGTAATCAACCTGGATCCAGTCATTAATACCAACTTTCCAAGGACCTCAGTAAGGCTTGCACACATATTAGGGTCACCTTCCAGCTACTAATGACTGCTCTAACTTCTAGATTATTTTTGCCCAAGTTAAACTAACATTTGAAAACATGTTGTATCAGAAATATGGGTCAAGTCCTGCCTACATTTACATCAACAGAATTTTTGCTATTGATATAGTACCAGCAAAGCTAGTGTTTCATTGAGTGCAATAGGAATAAAATATCTCAATTCTTTTATCAAAACTAACATTATGCTTCAGTTCTGAATGTTCAGAGAAAGTTCATTGACAAAAACACACCACCACAGTTCAATGTTTTTAATTAAGTTACTTATTAGTGTTTTGGAAATGCCCTAAGGTTTCAGTCAGGAGCAGTTGTAAGTCAGTTCTGTTGTAAGTGTACTGAAATGAAGGGAAAAGGCCTGTTTCAAAAGAAATACTAGGATTTGCTCTTATATACCTGTCCTGGTTTAACCCAGGAGGCAGCTAAACACTTGCTAACACCAGTGGGATGGGGAAGAGAATCAGAAAAAAAGTAAAACTCATGGGTTGAGATAAAGAGAGCTTAATGGGACAGAAGAGGATGGCAAATAATATTAACGATTAAAGAAATAAATTTAGCACAGTCCAATTGCGTACCATGCCCTGACCAATGCCCAGCCAGTACCCAAGCACTGGGCCACCACCTCTGAGCCAGTCCCACCTAGTTTTGTTGTTCACCATGATGCCATTAGCTATGGGATAGCCCTGTCACCTGTTGGGGTCAGCTGTCCCTGTTGTGTCCCTTTCCAGCTCCTTGTGCATCTCTAACCTATTTACTGGTGATGGAGTGAGAGGCAGAAAAGGTCTTGACTCTATGCAAGCACTGCTCAGCAACAGCTAAAGCATCCCGATGTTATCAACATTATACTCATCCTAAATCAAAAACACAGAGCTGTACCAGCTATTAAGAGGAAAATCATCTCTCTCCCATCCAAAACCAGGACAACTGTCAATCTGCATAAGTTTATAAAACAGAGAGCTGGGAGCTAATAATTTTTGGTGTCTTTCCAGTGAAGGAACTCGAACATCGAGGTTTGTATAAAAAAACCTAGTGGTTGGGGATTTCTGAGCTCCTTAAGCTGATGGTTGTTTGATTTAAAGCTGACCTGGAGATTTCAATTAAGCTAACATTTGGGGAATTGTTGCTCTCTTGACCATTTTTTAAAAAAGCAAAATAGTACAGGTTTAATACAGTACAGCTATGATTCTGTTCCTTGTGTATCTTCATTCTCTTTAGAAGTGGAATGCAATTCACCCTCATCCAAAAACCTCCATTTGCTTTACAAGTATCACTTTATTGTGGGAGTGCTGATGCTGAGAGAGGTAATATTTCTCTCAACCTGAAATATTGGAATTCTGAGTGTGCAAAAGAGACAGACACAGCTCCTTGCTGTAGCTGGCAGAAGCACAGACAAGATACAAAAAAGCTGGAAGTTGGGGAAAGGCATCTCAGAATCCTTCTCCTTAGATGGTAAAGGAGTTCTACAGAGACAACACACAGCCATTGAGTAGATGAAATAGCTTACACAGAAATTTACATAAACCTTTGCAGAAAAGAGGGGAACAGTCTTAGCATGACAACCCATTCTGCTTTTTCACCCTGAAGTTCTGGGGCTTTACAGAAGGCAGGTATAAATGACATGTACAAATGTCTTCCAATATTCTGGGACAGGCTTTCAAAAGAAGATATGCTAACTTTTCCAAAACTTCCAGAAGACCTTGGAGAGGAAGGAGACAGAAGTATAAACAATTTGTTCTTAAATACGTTTGGGCTGACTAAAATTCTCAAGCAACCTCATCTAACTAACGGTGAGAAGGAGATATTTTAAGCCTTTCTTCAAACTTCAGGTAGTGATGGAGAGCAAGCTTTTTCTTTTTGAGTGGTGACTTTAAAGGGCTGGAGAGAAATTGGCCAATACTCCCATCTTGATCCCACTTCAACTCAGAAGTATGGGATCATCCAACAACAAGAATCTTTTTTGTGCTTTTGAGAAAACAAATTGAAGAAATAAAGCTTCTAAAGAAGAGCACAGGAGCTCTGTGCACTATTTTCTTTAACAACTGAATGACTGTGGTTAGCTTATAAATCTTAAACCCCACATTTCATTTAAACAGATTGAAAAATATGGGAACACTATGAAAAGCTAGATAACTAAGTACTTCATACATTACATTATTTATCATTAAATTTTATTATCTAAAGCCATTTGAAAGATATTTTATGGAGTTAAAGACAAGAGTGACCCGAAAATTATGCAGGTATGTTATTTCAGCAGAGAACCTGAAACTAGGTAAACAAAAAAGGAATTCTGGAATATATGCAAACAATGTAAGTAATTTAAAACCAATATATTGTGCTTATAAGCTCTGTCTTGTTTTAAAAATGAGAAAAAAAAATAGAAGATAAGTGAACTCAAGCAAGAGGGAATAAGATCAGATCATTTGCTTCCTAATAGCTATTCTTCTCTGTTTGTCCTAAGAAGGGTATTCAAGCTTAACTTCTAAGTTATGTCATGTGACTGCAAGCAATCAAGGATACTTCAGGACAACTAAGTCATCATTTCATGGGCTATGGAAAAAAGCATGTCAGAATGGCCTTCTGGGGACAATATCATAGATCCCAGCAACACAACACACTGAAAAAGATATGCAGCCTCCTGCATTTTTTCTCTTCCATTAAACAACCTTAGAAATACATTTTCTCTTCCTCTGAGCTATGTGGTATCTGCCTAGTTCTCAGTCATCTGAAGATTTTGGTAGGTAGTTTCTAAAGTCGGAAAGTTTTCTAGCACAGTCATTGAAATTTCTACTGTGCTAAGATAGTACATTTTATCATTAAAGCAAGATATATATCAAGTTTCTCTGATTTAAATCCGGAACAAATATGAGTCAAAAATAGAAGTCAATGCCAAAAAATCAAAAGTTCAAATTTCAGAGACAGAGTATAATCCTATTTTGAATGAGACCTATGTGTTGTATTTCTACAACTAACATGGAGGTCTTGTTTTAGCAGCGCTTTAATACAGTGCCTATATACATTCTCATGCCAACATCCTCTCCTGGAATGCAACTGGTTTATATTTGCTTTTCTCCTAGGCCCAGGGAACAGTGTGGAAATGTCATAGTTTCAGCTGCAGCAACAATGTATGAAGAGGAAATGGTATAAAGAGGAACAAAGAGGTGGGTGATGAAAGATGAGATGCTCGGGCAGAGCTGCAAAGAGGCCTGAAAATGCATCTGCAGAGTAGATGTAAGAAGCCACATGATAAGATAAAGTGAACAGTGTGGGGTAAAGAAGTAAGAGTTATTAAAGAAGCAGAGATAAAAAGAGGATAATTTAGAAAATTAATTAAATATCCTAAGGGTTAGACTGGAGGAGGGGGAAAAAAGAAACCCCTGGAGTAAAAATTAAAAAAAAAAAAAAAAAAAAAAAAAAAAAAAAAAAAAAAAAAAAAAAAAAAAGAGGGGGTGGAGGTAAATAGCAGCTGTGGAAAGGGTTGGGAGTACTGATGATTAGGTAGGCTTTTTAAATTTTGTGCCAGGCTCTGTAAATCTTCCCTTTTACCTTGAACCCAGAGGTGTGGATACTTGAGTATAAATTCAACAGTTTGGACCCTTTTCCAGATCTTACCTAAATCGTATAAACCTCCTTGTATGTAGTATAACTTCGCCAGAAATAACTTAAGAACTCATTTTTTTCTGATGCTACTTAGCACAGCTGGATGGGTTATTCATCCTCAGTAATACTGATGGCAAATACAACCTTCTTCTGTTTGAGAATCATTCGTGAACAGGCTTTAAGTCTGATCTCCAAAATGTGAAATGCCTCTTGATCCGTTGATTCCTCTGAGCTTTTTTTTTTTTTTTTTTTTAATGCAGCTCCTGTCTGAAATTAGCATTTGCACAAGTTAGATGAGTAAAATCTAATCTTTGTCAGCATCATTAAAGGTGGTCTACATTTGACTACAATCAGAACATGAGGAAATCTGTAGGTGAACAGTCTTAGTCCTTCAGATTTTCTTTCATAAGCTGTGCTGTAAATGTTATTTGGGTGTAACTGATACCTGCCTGAGTCTGCAGAAAGCCTGAGGCTGCAGAGGCATGATGGCACTCTGCTTCAAGAGGAGTTAACTTATTTGGTTTTAAGCATCAACATTAAGTTTCTTTCTACACTGTTCAAAGCATGTTTTGGAAGGAGGGGAAGCATCTGAACACACAGATCCATACAGATTTCTCTGAGCCTCTGTTCTCTTTGGTATGCTTTTAATAACACCATGGGAGGGGTGAAGAGTGCAATTGTTCCTATTTTCCTAAAAAGAGAGGGTTCAACTTTCAAAGGTTTGGGAAATGCCAAATGGGGGTTCAGATACTGCACGGTTTAAGTATTCACTGCCTCGTAGTTGGAGCATGTTATTGGTTAGCTAAGTCACGGGATACCCTTCCAGCTCACTAATTGGGTTAGTGTATCCTTTTAAACAGAGGAATAATGAGCGCTCTTGTTTGTAAAGGAGTAGCCTCGTTCGCATGCAAATATGGGTATTCACACAGATCAGCCATTCCTCAAACCTCCTCAGGAACAAAAAACTTTCTGTCTGAAACCGCAGGAGCAGCAGATAACAAGGGGCCTTGATATGGAGAGATCAAACAGCCATTTCAAATTCCTGTGAATGTTCATGAATACTGTTGTTCAATATTCATCCAGTTCTGTCTTTTTCTTCATTATGGAAAACAAAAAGTTAAAATAAGATGTAAAGGAATGAAGAATATGAAATCGTAGTGCTTTCAGAGTCAATTCATATATTTTGATGTAGCTGAATTCAGGTTGTTGTCTATTTTTGAAAGACAAATTATTATTTTAAAAATAACATAAAAAGCAGTCGTTGGGATTCATTGTTTGTTCAAAATGGACATAGCTAGAGCCCAATGAACAGATCCAATAAACATAAGGTAATCCATAATTTCAGATGCCTGAAATACCAAGATATACAGTATCTAAGCAGATGAGGAATAAAACTTGCCATCTGAAGTTTTACCAGAAATTCTTTGCCAGTTCTCCAAGACTCCTCAAAGGATGAGTTATGTCCTCATCTGGCTATAAAAATAGCTGCTTAGCCATAAAGTATTATACAAAAGTAAGTGAAAAGAAAAGAGCCTTGCAAAGAGTGACAGCTCCAAGGGTAACTTGGCACCCTTTCCTCACTCTGTTTTTATAGCTGTAGGAATTCCTTATTACTTTTTCTCAAGCTGTCATCAGAGCAACAGAACCCGCTGTTATTTGGGTTTCTCATCTCTTCAGATGGAAAGAAAGGGATGTAATAAAGGCAGGTCATGAGCAATAGGTTGTAATCTATCCACAAAATGGCCCCACCTTGCTATTTGTTCCCTTGTATTGTGTTCGAACAGACTCCCAGTAAATATGTCTGCTTCACATTGATCATCGCTGATAGTAGCATCCCTAATAGTGGCTCCATCTTGACAGAAAAATGGTAAGTGCCATTGTGCTCCAATGTTTTTGTCTCTTTCAACAGCCACTGCAAAACAAAGCTGTTAATTTATCTGATGAAAGACATGATGGTGAATGTTATGTAAAACCCAGATGTTTCCCCACTGATTTCTTAAATAGGAGCACATAATTGTGATGATTGGAAGGCCATTAATGCAAACTACTTGGAAGCAAAAGAGAAAGAAGACCTCAGCTTACACTTTCACTGTGTAAAGTGACAAGCTTCTATGCCTAAGATGTCTGTCTTCTGCTCACTGTTTTACAAACCTAACCAGTCAAATAATTCCCACAGTTCTTCTCCATCTGTTTTCTCACAACAGTGTTAACGTTCACTTAAATAAGCATGGCAGCATTAACCTTTTGAATTCTTTGTCTCTCAACTCTGATCAGATCAGATTTGTGGTCTAGAAAGTTGACTCTTCCCTCAAGTTTGACAGATTTTCTTATTATCCCCTGCTGACCTGTAGAGAATTGCACTGGCTCAATTCCTGAGGCACCTACAAGTTTCAGATGGACTCAGCCTCTCTGTCTGATTGCCTGTCATGAGAAGCGTCAGTGGTATACTTCTATTTCAGTTTATTCTTTTCCTTTCAACAAATATAATGAATTCTTTTGCACCCTTGTATTTTTCTTTTTAGCAGCCCTTGCGTATCCCATTTTCATCCTCAATGCAAAGGCTACTTCAGAAAATCCGCCTTCAAGAAAAGATTTTGACGATACACGTAACTGCAAGTGCATTAAATGTACTTTACACAGACCTGATTTTACTGATTCTGACTACAGTAAATTGTATATAAATCACATAAGTCATTACCTCTTTGATCCAATCTTCCTATTTGCATAAGTATTACTACTACGGATAACTAATAACTAAGGCTGATAAGTTAGGCTTAGATAGAGCAAAATGTTGATGAAGATAACTGTGCTTCATGCATGAAAACTGTGGCAGGAATTATGACCCTCATCTAGAGTACAGCTGAAGCTTTGGATAGTGCCATTCAACACAGAGGCTGATAAGTAGCTAAAAGCATAAGCACATTAAAAAAGTAGTTTGGATTTTAAAAAATTACACACGTTGGTGAAAACTCCAGCAACAGTCCAGGTATGTATTTTTAACCCCTAATGCAAATATGACTTAGGTGAGACACTTTTCACTGCCATAGGTTGATTTCTTCTCTTTCACTGGCAGCTGTGCTAATGTGAATTACATCACACTAGCCATGTGAGTTACCACAAATCAGCTGGCCTCTAGTAAATTGGGGTGAACTTTAGACAAATAAAGGGTTTTTTAGATAGGACTGGTGGTGCTGTTTTAATTATGCCCAGACAGAGCCAGAAGTATAAGCACTCAGAAAGCTATAGGCAAAACAGCGTAGGTATGACCTTGGGAGAATGTTTGAGGGAGCAATAAGATTGGAAAGAATGCTTAGAACATGGAGCAAGGAAGCTGCTGTCTTCTCATTTCAACCTCGATACACACCTTTGATATACTTTTATAAATTAACAGAAACATGAATTTGTCATCTGAGGACAACTGTCAAAATAAGGGCTAACACTAAAAATTTAGATCCCAATAATGAAGCACAATGCATAAATAGTGTGGAATAAGGGAAAACAATAATAGGAATGTCAATTTTTAATGTAATTATTTGATTTTAACAATTTCTATTTTCTCTACTGTAGGGTTTATGCTCTCGTTTCTCTGTAGCTCCCACAGCAAGCTTCCTCCTGCTCCCTGCTTTGTTCTGCTGAGAAAAAAACTCTGAAAATTACTGTACAGAGATAAGAAAGGCCAAAATTACAGACAAGGCTGAGCTTGCTTAGGTGGTATCATCTTTAACTAAAGTATTTAGGAGGGAAAACACAAATATATACAGGACTGGGATTAGTGTGGTGTAGTACCAGACAGGAGTCCCAGGCTGAGCATATCATGAGTGTTATCGCTGGAGACAGTGACAGCCCTCTGAAGCTTTGGGGAGCGGCAAACACTGGTCCAGACAGTAACAACTCTTTGGTTGACACATTCATCAGGGTGATGAGCACATAAGTGCTTAGCCTAACACTTAGTGGTTCCTGCCTATCTTTTTTGTGTGTTTTCCTGTGAGCAACTGCTTTAACTGCAATGAAATGCTTTGTTTCTAAGTTATCCTTGTAGAAAATATTTGCATTTCTCTAAGATGCCTGAACAAGCCAAGGAGAGGAAAACTATAAGAATGACAAAGAATGGAGAAAGAGCCGTGTAGTGGCTTCACTGTTAGCCACTCGTCCGCAGCGTGTCTTGGAATAGGGCTGGAGCACTGCAGAAGCACCTGCTCCAACTTCTGTCCTGCCCTACACTGGTATCTCTTGTGGCCCAATAGGGCCTATTGTAGACCACACTGATTCAATACCACTTGTGCAGACTAGCAGGAAAAATGCCACAGTTTAGCCCCTCAAATGCAGACTACAATCCTCCTCTATTATGCAGAGCTGCTATGATGTGAGTCAGAAAGTGATTCCTCAAGAAACAGCAAGACAGCTTGCAGGCTGCCATACGACTCTCTGTTGGAGCGACTGACAGGGAAAATCAGACACCAGTTAACTGAGGCACTGATCCAAAGCCCCTTTAAACACCTCAATGACTCTCCTGGAAATAAGATGTAGAGGCTTTTCAAAAGATTACCCTTAATCTGTCACAGCATGCAAAACAACTTAATACATTTATCATTTTTTTTCAGCTAGTGAATTCAAATCCCTCTGCAACAATTTTACTAGCAAGTCAAACTTCTCCTATATAGCAAATGTCCTAATTATGCAAAAGGTGGGTCCTTTTGTTACTGACTTGTCCTGCAAATGCCAATCCTGTCAGTGGGAGTTTTGCAGCTGAATTCAACAGCAGTAGCTCTGAGGGACCACTGGTCTTTGTGTCTCTGAAATCTTGGTTTATACTACCGTGTTTGATCTAGTCACCTCTCAAGCACCGGCGGAGTCACCCTCAAGCACCAGTTCAGGTCAACAGACACAAGCTTGCTTCTTAACCTGGACCCAATGCACCATGGATTTCTTTTAACCATTTAACATCTTTTCTTCTCATGTTATGTTGAATGCTGGTCTTCTCAGCAAAGTAAATGAACTGTCTTTTGTGCTTTTTGTGATGATTTTCCATTTGTGCTTTTAACAGCAAAACAGCCCTGTCAGGCTTGTAAAAATACTTGAGACACGGTGCAATGGAAATCCATTTTGTCTTTCATTTTGTATCCTGTTTCTCAGAAAGTATCAATATTTGCTTTTCAGCCGTAGTGTTTGGGTATTACGGTATTTCCTACACCATCCTCAAAAGCTGATTATTCTAATACAGCTCAAGAAAAGTCTAGTATTTGACTTATTTCAAGTCAGAAATACACAGTTTAATTTTTAAAAATTCTGTTAAATCATTTGGCATTAGATACATTCAAACAAAAGTTACCTTAATACTAAAAATCAAATTGTCAGATATTAAGTGCTCTGGCTAGTAACTATTAAAGAGCAGTAGTTTCTCTGGAGTAAGTGCACATTTCTCAGTGGCCAGATATAATTTTGAAGTGCTTATTTTCCATCTAAGCATGGAATTTTTAAATACTTTGTTCTATTATGTCCATTCTATTACATCCATTCTTTCAGCAATTTCCTTTTAAAATTAGATTTGTGCTAGGTTTCTCTCCCTTAAAGCAGTGAACCAGAGAACTGCAGTAACTTCTATTGCCTCTCACACTGTATTTAACATTATACATGTATTAGATAAAGATTAACAACTTGGTGTAGAGAAGCCTATGTTTTGTAGAATTTGGCAGTTTCATTTTAGAAAAACTAAATCAATATACCCTTCATTCTTTAGAAAAAAGAGGAGGATGTTTTAGTCTTTGCCCTCACAGGCATTATTCTAAGCTTTTCCAGTGTGACTGGGCTAATTGCACCATTGTGATCAGTGTTTTCACAGCATAATGAAACCTCGGTGAATAAAATGGCTTTTTTTCAGTTGCATAAATCATTATTTGCAACATGCTAAAATGTGACAGTATGAAACATTTTCTAGTCTGACAGACTTCTGCGGACTTAAAAATTTAATTTTGAGTTCGTGAACATAATCTCCAGGAGAGAGGGTGTTCTATTCTGGAAAATTTATATAAGCCAGGAGGCACACCACTAAGTCCACTACCAAAAAAAGAAATTCAGGACACACAAAGGTGATGTGATTTCTCCAGGCACCACCCTGGGCTCCCTGGTGGCTCCCACACTGTGGTGCTGGCTAAACCAAGCAGATGTGCTGTGCTCCAGCACAGGATGACACAGCATCCTGCCATTGAGTCACCATGATTAAACCAAGCCCTTATTCTCAGGCCCACTGTAAGTGCAGTGAGAACATACAGTGGACTCAGAAAATGCCTGTGAGGATACTCTGACACCAGTTAGAGAAGGAATTGCTTGGAGGGCCAGCTGAGACAAGGCAAAGTGGGGACTGAGTGGCACTGGAGGAGGGGGGCCACTCCCCCTCCAGGGACTGGGACCAGGAGGACGCCTCTGCCTCTCTGGCTGCAGCCCTCTCCTCTGCTTGGCTCATCTTCCCATTCCGTGGCAGTAGTTGCTGCCCCACATGTAAGTTTTCTGTGCTACAGTGCAACAGGAAGGGAGGAGGGCACTGGGGAGAGAGGAGTGTCATGGAAGGACCACCCAGGTACTCTTGCAGGTGAGGAATGAGAGGGAGAAGAATCTATTTGCCCCGGGACCCAAAACAGCTCTTGGTGTGGGTTCTAATAACACTGCTGGAATAACTAAACTTGCAAAATATTCATAAACAGAAGGGTTTATTATTTCTATTATTTTTCTTTTTTACTTATATTCTCTTTTTCTTCATTTTTTTCCTTCTTTTCTTTCCTTCCTTTTTTTTTCTTCCTCTTCATCTCTATATTTTTTCCTTTTATCTTTCTCTTTTTTCGTTTGTTTCCATTTTCTTACCTTCTCTCTCTCTTTCTCTTTCTTGCTATTTTTCTGTTTTTCTATGTTTCTCTCTCTCTTACCCACACACAAAGATACACACAAGCTCAGGCCACTTCTCGAAAAAACATTACACTTTGATGGTAAAAAGCACCAAGGACTCTCAATAGCATCAAAAATGTTGCTATTGCTCCACCAGTTTAATTCAGAGATGTTCTCTATAGATAAACCGCTATTTTTAAAGCGTGGTTACATAAAGAGCTCATCACTAAACCATCCAGAGTGTGCATTTATAACATCAGTTTTGGGGCAAGAATAGTCTTAAAACAGTCCCTCTAAACATTCATAGTCCATGATAAATAACAGTTGCTGATGACGATTGCAGTAAAACAACTTTCCTTTTGGTTAGGGGAAACAAGCATGAAAAGACAGTTTCTTTAGAGTAACTTGATGTAAATTCAAATCATTTATTATCTCATGGAAAGCCTCATAACTACTCAACTACTAGCAGATCCTGTAAGCAACATTACCCTTCTTTTCTGATACGTTTAAATATGTTGTTTTCATTAATACCAGTCATGGTAGTGCCACAGTCTAGTCACTAACTTTGAACAGCACTACAAAATATTTACAACAGCATAAATTATTGCAGAAACAGATAAAAAAGAGAAGTAGAAAAAACCCTATAATTTTAATAAAAAACATCTGAGATTTTATATAGGGTATTCTATATAGGAGGAAATCCTTGTTTAAATTTTTTTCTACTGGCAGAATACTTGGAAAAAATATTTTATAATTTAAAAAAGAAAAAAAAGTAACAGGTCTTTACTGGGGGGAGCTATTAATAAAAAAAAAAAATATTGCATATTTTGTTATATTTTTAATGAAATTATATATAAAAATCAGAAGTGCCGGCCCAAGGCTAATTATTACTATAGTAATGTAGCTTCCCCAGAGGTGTAACTTGCTCTCAAAGTTAAATAAAGGGGGTTTTGACTGAAGAAAAAAAAAAAAAAAAAAAACACCAAAAAAAAGAATTTACAATAATGTTCAAATTCAACATTAAAAATTAATCAGTCTAGAACTGCAAATAATACACTGCTCTGCATTACTTCTGAAGCAGCAGAGGTATTTGAATCTTCTCCAGTTTAAAGGGCAAATGGTACTTTGAGGTCCTTTCCATCACTACTTTTCCATAATGCTCTGATCAGAAACATCCATAAAACCACTGCTCCGTGTGACAGCGCATTGTCTTCTTTCTTGGAAGACAAATAATGCAATCCTAGTGCCAAGTAATACAATATCTTGGTATCGTCTCATGCTGTCTCTTTTTTCATTTATTGAGCTGGAAGAGACTTTGTTAGTACATCCTACAGTAGCAGGGCAAGACCTAGACAGTGGGTATATGTTGACCTAAACCCTATATACGGGAGTCCACAGTCTCTCTAGGAAGCCTATTCCAGCCTCTTTTGGCTCTTTGTCAGAGTCCAAGTTCAGGGACCTTGGCAAAGGTGTCTGGGACCTGAGAAAGAAAGTTTGATACCTGTACAGGGGGGTTTAATATCTGTACTGGGGGGTCTGGAATTTGTACAGGGGGTTGGAAACCCTGGCACAGAGCCCAGAAAGAGACTGGCTTTGACTTCAGCCCATAGAAAAAGCTTCCAACACTGAGAGAAGAAACGCAAGCCACCAAGGTATAAAATACAATAGTGTAGTTTATCACAGGGGGCAAAAGTAAAATTTAGGGTTTTTAGAATGGGGGTTTCAAGAGAGCAAAATGGAGGAATCTGGGCGTATCCCTGTCCTCCTTCTTCTTCTTCTTCTCCTCCATCTTCTGCTGTGATGGTGGCACTTTTAGATTGGTTTAGAGTAGAGATAGTCTGTCTAACATAGATAATAAGTATTGGTAATCTTTTGTAAATATAGTACATGTAGTACACAGTATACAGAGATAATTCTGCCCCAAGGCAGGTCAATTGAGTTGGGAGTCGAGTTGGTTGGGGAGTCAAAGATGACTTAAGCTGCAATGAGAACATCAGCAGGGTGAAGAAAGAATGTATTAAATAAGAAAGAATAAACAACCTTGAAACAACAGAGATGATAATTCCTAGACTTCTTCTTTAGAACGGGGCTTGGGAAAAAGACATTTTCTAATATGTCGGGAGACATTTAAACACAAAACTAACCTGACAACTCTTATAGCTATTTCCTCAGAAATTGTGAAGGAATATGTTTCACATCTTTCCATCAGAGGGTGATTTTAAACAATTAATCACCACCATTTTGTAGCAGGTTTTACACATTAGAAGACAATGTAATCATATCCCTCTTTAGTCTTTCCTATCTAAGGCTAAGTAAACTCCATTCCCATCATCACAGTACAGCTATCTAACCTCTTTTTCTTCTTGATAGTATTTTATGGATTTCTGACGGTTTTTCTTGAAGTGTGGCAGCTGCATAGGAAGATGAAACTTGGGCTGATGAAGCTTAAATACTAATGGGAAGTAAATAATTACCTGCCCTTTCATGGGCACAATACTCCAATCAGTATATTACTGAACAGGATTCCTTTTTTCTTCTGCTGTAGTTTCACAATGGATGCTGGAAGATTTTGTATTTGATGAGTGCTTGCTGTAGGATATTACAGCGTCCCACTGTCATTCTTCAAAGAGCAGCGTGGCACAGACAGAGTGTCTATTTATGGAGCCAGGAGTCCTGCTAGGTAGAAGCTTGTGTGCATGTGGGTGCCATCATAATGTGGCTTTGCCAGTGTTAGGCACCAGAATCCATAGAATTTCTTCTGACTGCATAATATTGACGTGAATGTTATTAAGTCTTACTAAGGTACAATATATATGATCCCAGGTACCTTCTGACTTCTTTTTTGTATATTAATCACTAGCTATTTAATCCTTTTTCGTATTATTATTTCATTTTTTTCCTCTTCCTAGATAACAATTAATATTTATTTATATTGGCTTTAGTTTGCAAATTGCTTTTCACAGTTTATCATGACCATCTTGAACACTACTACTGTCCTCCAAAGAGTTTGCATATTTTTCAGTTTATGACACTACTAAATTTCCTCTTAAATCCAAGTTCTTAATTAACGATGAAGCTGAGCCAAGTCCAGGATAGACAAGTCACTATTGTTTACTTGGATAACAAGTATTATTTGCAGATAAGAAAGCAGACAAAAGTGTTTAGTATGAGAGTTTTGGGTATCAAAGAAAATGTAATATTCACTGACCATAGATGTTTGGACGAACCATGTTTATGTCAATTAAAGAGTCAACAGCCACCAAGCAAGGAAAAGCATGAGGAAAGATGAAAGAGTATTTCAAACCTTGGTAATAAACTAGAAGACCTGAACAAGAGGAAAATCTAGTGAAATTAAATAATAGGAAGAAATAATAGCAAGAAAGCAGCAAAAGGAATCAGAGAAAGACATCCTTAACTGCTGTGTCTCACATGTTTCTAGTTGTTTCTATGGTCACAGAATAAGAAGGTCAAGTCAGATCAAATAAAGCAGGGCAGAACTGAACAGCACAATTAGACCATAGTCAAAAAGTAATTATTTTTCTGTCCACTAGAGATTGCATGTTATTTCTTGGAACTTTATATTATTATCTAAATAATAGACACTAGCTGGAGAAGCAACTCAGGATGAATTGGGGAAAAACCACTAAAAAGCCACTTCGCTAAATATTATAACATTATAGTTCCTATTAAAGCTTAGATGAACTTGGAAGTCAGACATTGGTGAGTCTTATCATATTTATGTTAACTGAAGAAACTGGAAAAATGAAGAATACAACATAGCACTAAAACAGAGGAGTATTGGAAAAATAAATTAAGGTACCAAGACAGGTAAGGTAACATTCCCTTTGCTTTATACTCTCAGCATTCTAATCTTTTGACATAATGATTGTGGTTATGATGATGGTATATATCCTATACTATTGATGGTGTTGGTACATTGGATAAACTAACTTTATGGAGTCTAATTTTTACCTCATGACCCTTCTTCACAGTCATACATTTTATTCCAGTTTCTTCATGGGACATGATATGTAATTCACAATGATGCAAGGCATGTGATCTTCACATAGATTTGTCAGTCATATATCCCTCTAGAGTGGTTCTCAAAAAAAGCCAACTATTTTGCAGTGCTGAAACAAATACTTGGTTAACTAAATGACACAGCACTCTGGAAGTTTATGGACCTTCTTCAGTTATCCTGCATGAAGATATAACTCAGTGTTTGAAAAGGTGTGCTGGTTTTGTCCGAGGTAGAATTAATTTTCTTCAGAGTAACTGGTATGGGGCTGTGTTTTAGAGTTGTACTGAAACCAGCATTGATTATATGTAGATGCCTTTTGCTATTGCTGAGCAGGACCTGCACAGTGTCAAGGTCTCTCCTGACTTTCACCCTCCTCACCTGTGAGCAGGCTGAGAATGCACAAGGAGCTGAGAGGGGACAGAGCTGGGACAGCTGACCCCAAGTGTGCAGAGGGATATTTCATACCCTGTCATGCTCAGCATGTAAAGCTGGGGGAAGAAGGAAGAAAGGGGACATTGACAGCATTTGTCAAGTCACCACTATGTGTGCAGAGCCCAGCTTTCCTGGAGATGGTTGAACACCTGCTTGCCCATGGGAAGCAGTGAATTAATTCCTTGTTTTGCTTTATGTGCATGCACAACTTTCCCTATTAAACTGTCTTTCTCTCAATCCGTGAGTCTTCTCCCTTTTACTCTCTCAGTTCTCTCCCCTGTCCCACCAAGGGGAGTGAGTGAGCAGCTGAGTGTGGCTGAGCTGCCAGCTGGATATATACCATTACAAAAAGTACACCTGTCATTATGGATCCTTTTGGATATGTTATCCTTAGTATCTTCATTCTTAGTGGCAAGAATCAGTATACAGCACCTGAAATCAGTAGCACCACTCCACTATTGATGGAAATAAAGCCCAAAGTGGTGTGAGTCAGCCTCCCCAATGAACAATTGTCTTTCTTCAGAAGCCCTAATTACTTTGTGTTATTTACAGCACAATAGGGGCTACCAAATCCAAAGGAAGTTTAGCAAATCATTCCCACATCAGAGAGAAACTATGCTGTGGTTATACTGTATGAGTTACTGTCACTCCAAACTAGCCTTGTATCTGCACTACACTATCACTTAAAAAATCACTTCTCAAATGAAAGCAATTCCTTCAGCTCCATCTGCCAGCCCTGGAATCAAGAGGGTTAAAGAAGCTATAATCTATTTCTACCAAGTGAATAGAAAATTAGGATCTTTCACTTTCTTTCTCCCTCATGCATCCCTAAGAAAAAAATTATTTCACTGGAAATTATGATTTCATCAGCTGAACTGAAAATCAAGGAATAGACCACTTTAAATATTCACACCACCTTGATTAAAGCAGGTCTCTCCATGCCTTATTATTGCAAAGTGATTGTCAGAATTTCCATTGTAAATCTCTTCCCTCCTTTTCAGTGGTTTTATACTTACGCCTTGGTTATAAGAGCACATTCCAAGCTGGAATTTAGGCTGGCTGATTATTAAAAAGAAGAGAATTTTCCTTTCCAAATTATATTAAAAGGATTATACGATTAATAAAATGTTGACTTTTTAGTATAGGGGAAGGCAGGGTTTGTTTTTCTTGTATTACACATAATGGTCCAAAAGAGTAACCACAATCTGGTGGAGAAAACAGAACTGAAAAATTGACACATTTTCCCAGATGGCAAAGGAATTGCCTGAGCTGGCAACTCGTTATCCTGCTTTAATCTGCTTCATTCCTTTGAGCTTCTGGAATGGAACAAACAGCATGGGACAGGAAGGGATGTAGTTATTCTGATTACTGAAATCAGAGGCCTCACTATCATATCATTCCTTTTATTATGTTTATCCTTCTGGTAGCCTGTGAAGTACAGAAATTCTTTTGTTCATTTCATAGATAAGAAACAAAATAAGAGATTTTCACCTAATAAACTCAAGGTTAAACATCAAGACAGCACCCAGTTCTTGTGTTCAGTGTTTAGGTTATGTTCCACCTAATAAAATCAATTGTCCACAGAGACATACCCAGAGACATATCTAGGCACTGAAAACAAACTATAAATGCTGTTGAGTACCAGCCTCACAGCACCCAGTGACACGTTTTTGGCCTGTGCCTGGGCATGGCTCAGTAGTTAGCATTGGCCAGAGACAGTTCCTAGTGGGAGGGAAAGAAGAGTTTAATAGCACTGGCATTAGCTGTTGCCTGTCTGCTGGCCAGAGAACAGTCCTAGACAAGTTTAATTTACTACTGCAGAAGAAGCCAAAATGGTCAGCACCAGCTAGTGCAGTGCATGGGAGCCATAGCTTTGTGCTCAATTACATCTGTGTTAGCAGCAGCCTTCCTCAGGTTTAAGTGTAACAGCTCCTTCTCAACCCATCATATTCCTCAGCATTCCTCTGTGTCTGAGAGGGTGGTCTCTACTCCTCTTTCCATCTATGTTAAGGCTCTATTGATTCTACTGATTGCCAGGGTAGCAGCAATTTTTAGAGCAACTATGATAAGTGAAAATTCATGTGTATTGATACATGGGAGGAGGACTGGAATTGCTCAAAGGAATTGGCAAATAAGACCCAGACTTCTTTTTCTGTGCACTCTCTGTAACAAGCTTTCGTAAGTATTTTATTCTTTTTTTGTAAAGATTCAGTGTTACAGGTCCATAAAATGAAAACATGTGCTCTCTTTAATATGCATTCAGAGTGAAAATCGCTTCACTCACATAAAATCTGATAATTGGACGTTATATAGGGAAAGTCTGAAAAAAGAAATTAAGTATCCTGTGAAGTGGCACTAAAGATGTTTCGCAATCCTGACACCAGCCACAAAAATGTCTAAACCATCATCCCCCACTGGCTTGAGTAGGCACTATGTTTTCCTTACATCTGCATGCAAAATCTTTTAGGACACAAATCTACATCTGACTGAAATAAGAAAGAAATTAAAAAAAAAAAAAAAAAAGTAGTGTAAGAGCCTATTATTAATAAAATCCACTGTTCATTTTTAGTTTGAAAATTATTTTCAAATACTGCTTTTAATTATTAAGCCTGTGTGTGATTAAATGGAATTGGTGACTTTGATTTAAATATTTTTTGCTGTTCAACTCTTTTTAAAGATCTGATTTCACAGAGGAGGGAGATGAACTTCTGCTTCCTAAAATACTAGATGCACAGAGAATATTCCCCTTCCTCCCACAAATCTCCATGAGAGCTGGATTATTTAACACTGGCCACAACTACATGCGTCGGACAGGGATTTTTTGGTTTTACTCTGAATTCTGTGTACACTTGGTTATATACATTTCATTTAAGATTTAGCATCCTGTAACCTACAGGCCAGTCAATACTGATAGGAGGCTTTTATCATTCTAAAGAGGTTGAGCTTAACACGGGCTCAAAGACAGCTTTCAAAAGGAACAGAATGAAAGTGATGTCAAATTCAAGCACACAATTGGCTCCAGAAGACTGCTGGTTTTTTTTTTCTGTCCTTTAAGGCATATAACAAGTAGTATTAAAGTGCCTTAATGTTTAAAACACGAATTTGTTTCAAACTACAGCTTTGAAAGTAGGGGACTGTAGTTTCTATAATGTCATTGAATTCTTTTTATGATACCACTGTGGAAATATTGATGCAGCAATAACTCTCATTAGGATTACATTCTGATGAGAAGCAAAGCAAAATGCCTGAAGTGATCCCACTGTGTGTTAATCACATGGTTAATTTGTTAAATTTGCATTTCATTTGTTTCTGTAGCTTGGCAGAAATTTTATTGATAGGGAATTTTCTTATTGTTTTGGGTTTAAGTGTTTGTGGTTTTTTTCTCCTTTGTCTTCCAAGAGTTTCTGCAATGATCAATCTTTTTTCTGTTCATGACTGTCATAATTACTGACTGAGAATGTAGCTGAGTAAGAAGAGTTAATGATAGGGCATAGTCTTTTGTGTAGTCTCTTGTGTAATTGTTGCTTTTCTGAGTTCGTAGGTTGCATACAATTTGATTTGGTTTTGATCTTATTTTCCTGTGAAATTGCTTTAAGATAAGCCTTTCAGTGTTTTTTGGGGGGTTAAGTCTCTCTTCTTTGTCTGATTAATTTTCATCCTCTTGACTTCCTTATTTTCCTTTATAGCAAATGGTTAGGGTGAGAATTCTGGTATGGGGCCAGGTAGAGAATCCGGCTCTCCTGCTCCCCCCAGCTGTTGAAGAAAAATTGCAGTAGTCATTCAACAGCATCAACTCTGAAATACGCCTGGCAATTCTCTGGCCAGACACCCCACTGAATTAAAACCCATCTCTTTTGAAAGAGAAAAATATTTGCATCAGGACTCAGACACACAGAAACAACAAAAAAATCCTGGGTAGCAACTTATTCAAGCCCATGGCTAACCCAGAATAATATGTCACTCCATGGGCGAATCTAGTTAAACCAAACATTTCTTACACAGCTTGCAGCTCACTGGAGCCACATATGAGCATGTCCTTGGCTAGCTCACAGTCCATCTAAAACACAGGGTGTTGCAAATCCCTTAGAGTAACAGAAGAGAAGAACTGATGCATGAAATACCATTGACACTAACTGATTAGGTTTCATAGAAAGTATCATTAAATGTCCTACGAAACAGAAAGTCTTTGCTTACGCATATGGAATTCCTGTGGAAGCATATTTTGCTTATTACCCTTCACCTGACCTGATCCACACTGTGTTTTTCTTTCTCTCAAAGCTGCAACTGGTTTCAACTCTAAAAGATGGCACTATATAATTAATTAACCCCAGGTATGGAGTTGGAGTTTTGTTGGAGTTAGGCCTTGGAAAAAAACACTTATCAGAGCAGGAAAGGAAAATAAGTTGCAACAACAGACCCAGTCTCTCTGAGTCCCGTAGAGTTTTTTCTCTGACTCCTGTAGAGACTTCTGATTTTTTTTCTTT
>WEIU01020925.1:41286-63734 GCA_013389925.1 Aegithalos caudatus
TTAACAAGGGACCCTCTCCCTATTCTATGGCCCCAATTCAATCTCTAAAACAGGGGATTAAATCCAACATTCTGCAAGTTGAAATTAAAGTGGTCTTGGTTGTTGTTTTTCAAGCTACTCTGAGTGTTAATTGGGGCAAAATCTGCAGTTTCTGGATTACTATTCACATTTCGATTAACAGAGGAGGAAAACTTTGCCAGAAGTACCACAAGGACTGAGGTAAATTAAGTCTTTTAACCCTTTTTCAGCCTAGTNGTCATTTATTCCTCAAAATCCTTCAGGTTTCATTATGATTGATTAAAAATAATTGAGCAGACAGTAGCATTTTTAAACCACTTGTGCTTAGATTTAAATCTGATAAAATGCAGATAAAGAAAGTGTGAAAAAGTTTGTATCATGGTCCTACAAGTTTGTATAAAATGTAGGGGCTGTTTAGATACTTTCTTATGTCCAATGCTTTATCATTTTTATGTTGCTGCTGAAAGGATAAAGTCTCAAGTGTGAGTTCCTATGATAAACATATTTTCTTTTGGTTCATGAGTCATAGACAATGTAAAAAGACATTTTCCTCTTAAAAAGCCAATATTGTGAACATCTGGTTCATACCCTTCTTAACAAAATTTGTTCCACTGCTCTATTACATATAAACATCTGTCATTTATATCAAACAGTTGACAAATGCTCTATCTTGAATTCTAAGAACAATAGTGCTATATCGTTAAGTATCTTTTTTATACAAAATGAAAACAGTTTGTTTGTGTTGAAGACTGAATTCTACTCAACAGAGATGACTTTTTTATCAAATGAGAAAATGGGTTAAATTCATATCAACAGTCTTAAATTTTCTTTCTCCTGACAACTATATGCAATTACTGTAAATCACTCTTCACATAAAAGATGATGACATGCTACTGGTTGACACTATGTGGATAGCATTTAGGGAATGGTTTTATCTAACTAAAAGACTGAAATTTTTAAGAAGGCTAGAGCCTCAGAGTTTTCCAGATATTGTTTGTCAATTAATTTATTTTTTAAAAGTCAGTTTACTGATGTTTCTCAATGCTGTGAGGTTGCTTTGTTCCTTTGTTTTGTCTGAAAGAGATGACCACATCCATGAGCATGAGTCACACATTCTAGGAAACATTCTTCAGAGGTGTGGAATAATTTCTGCCTCTACTTTTTGGAATTTAGAGACCCACGAAATCAAACCTTGGGGCAGCTATCACTCATTTTTGAAGTGTCCCAGCACAGCATTACCAGCACAATGAGATCACTTGATTTTCGTTGAGGCCAGACAGCTGTTGTGTGGTCCCCTCTGTACTCTTGGAAAGAGCAACCTCTACTGTAAGGGTAGGAAAAACTCCCAGGAGTTCAGCCAGGATCACCATAAGATCCTGTCTCCTCGTGCATTTAAAGTCAGAACTGGGACCGAAATAGGAAAGGCTTTCTGTAATACTGTGATTCATGACTCCAGGAAAAGAATCCAAAATCTAAGTACAGTCTCCAAAACCAGCTGGTTTGAGTAGAGTCCACTGCTAAGGGCAAGTCAAGATGTGTAAATGAGGTGTCTCCTTCTCTCCATTGACTGTATAGACTAAACAGAGAGTCACCTGGCAACAATTAATAGAAAAATGGATTGCATTTCCTAAATGAGGTGCATAAAGTGGGCAGTCTGCACCTGGCTGTATGAGTTTTAAATTTGCCATCTTTATTCACGATGTATGAAGTATTTTTCATAGCTTTGCGGGACAGGCATTGCACAAGACATTTGTAACTAGCTGAAAACAAAGAAACCCTGTGATTCACTGAGAAAAAGGATATTTAGTTAGATGCATGACAGACCCAGAGGCAGCTTCAGAGCTGCAAATGTAATTATTGCTGGCCAGAGGCATTTGCTTTCTACTAAAAAAAAAAAAAAANAAAAGTTCTGATTAGTCTGATTTCTGATTTCTGTCCAGAGGAGAACAACATAAAACATGTTCAGTCTTAGGAGATCTGTAAGATCCTCCCTAAAAACAGAATGGATTTGGAAAAGGTCCTTTTACCTACATGTGTAGCATGAAAAGATAATTTAGTCATCCTCCTGCCCTTATTATAATAGAATGAATATTGCTTTTTCATTGCAAGATGAGCAAAAAATATGAAACAATTTGATATGCAGCCTGTACTAACACTGGGGAAGCCAAATCTAGTGTCCTAATGAAATCTATTGCAATATAAAAATGGTGTGTTTATTAATAAGGCAGAACATTATTAGATTCTCTTATTGAGCTAGAACGTTTCAAGGCCATTTGGGGCAGGGAGAGAGAGCAATGCCTTTACAGTACATTCTTTGTTTCCTTAACACTGATCACCTGTCATACTTGATTCCCACAGTGGACCTTTTATAGCAATTTGCTATTCTGACCTTTGCATACATTTTTTGCAAGCTTTACTCTGGGACCGTTTAAGTTGGGATGGGTGGGCATATGCTGAGTAGGGTAGCAGTGAGTAAGGAAGGATTAAATTTCAGTTGTGAACTGGCTGCATCTCTTGAACCATTCATTACCAGACTCCCTAACATTTGTGTTTGCAAAAGGTGATGATTTTTTGTGTGGAAAAGGGTATTTTGTTGGCTGGACTCCACTGAAGCATACTTTCAACATTAACTCCCTATTGGCAGCAGTTTCTGCTTATGATTTGTTTTAATGAACACCAGTTTAAACTGGGCTAATCATAAAGTCTTCTGGAGAAAGGTTAAACCCCAGCATACTTCATCCAGGCCTGACCCCACCAGAGATCGTGTACTGAGGATGGTAGCCATGCAAAAGGACCTTTCTGAGTGTGGGAGTTACAGGATATGGTAAGAATACATGAGGGAAATGAACATTCTTTTGTTTCTTTTTTTCTTCCTGTTCCTTCAGTTCTCCATCTCCCTAATCACTGCATGCACTCACACCTTCTGTCTCTCTGACCTTGTGGATGTCTCCCATTTGCTGTGACCTCTTCTACATCCTCCACTGATCTCAGCTCCCTCATGCTCCATTTACATCCTCTCAGTATCCTGATCACAATGCTCTTCACTGTCCACCAGACATGTCTTTTCATCTGCCTCACATATTTCTGTGGTTTCCTAAATCTTCCCTCTCATATCTTACGCCAAACAGCTGGAGCAAAAAAAAAAAGGAACAGCTTCTAATTGAAAGCCTCCAACTGTAAATACCATATATTTAAAAACAACTTGTTGAATGTTCCTAATTAAACCCTCACATCATACTAAAAGGTCATCCTTACCAAAATCTACAGAAAAAAGCCAAAGTTAAATTGTTAAGTTTATTATGGATGTCATTAACTGAAAATACATTTTTCATTAAAACTAAACCACAGTGACGTGTTATAGGAACAATAGTTTTAATCTGAGTTTTACCTAGCTATACAGAACTAAATTTAGAATAAAGATTTTTTTTTTTAATACTCTGGGAAAGAATGAGTAGTTCTGATGAAGTTTGTGAATCAGCAGGCAATCAGCTTTACAACAGGACATCAGCTAAACCCCTATTGATAGAGTGCCCATATCATTCTGCATCTGGTTTGTATCAGTGTTGAATTTCTAATTAGACCTTGCCAATCCATTTGTCAGTACTGCTCTACCAGTGACAGGGATGAATTTTTTTTTTTTTCTATAGAGATATCAGCCAGGATTTCATGCATTTTGACTTAAAATAGGTTAAAGCAATAATAGATTGTGAAATTCTCTTTGGGAATAGCAACCATGAAAAATTGAGGACAAAATTGAATAGGTTAAGCATTAAATATGAAGGACAGATCTTTCAGACAACAAAAATTGTTATTGCTGTTTCACTGATACCATTAAGGTTGTATTGATCCAACTCTCTTTAGAATTTGCTGAAAAGTAGCACCACATCCTGCAGCCAGAAGGAACACAGAAAAACATAGACCTGTCCCTTATCAGAATCCACTTTGCTTACGAGAGGAAGTTATTTCTTTGTAGCTTTGTATTGAATTTGATTCTTGTGAATATTTCTTTCTGAGTTACCTACAACTCCCTCAGAGCCTTTTCCCTTTGAAATGCAAGGATCCCAGAGTTTCATTATTGCAAGGAACAATTCCTTTATGCAATTTAAATGTATAACTAAGCACTTGGATCTTAAACCTTGAGAGTACGGTATTGAAACGGTGAAAGTTCTTTCTTGAATACATAACCCATTTCAAATATACATATAGTGACTCCATTTAGTTAAGAAAATAAAGCAACAGTTATTTGATTTGCTAGTGTGCTATTTATTCTTTCTCTTCCTTCTTTCTACTGCAAACATCTCTGTATGTACTGCTCTGTTTAGTAACACTAACAGATAAGCCTGTGGAGTCTGGAAATCCTGCCTCCACAACAGGGGGAAAAAGTCTACAAAGGACTCAAAAGGAGCTGCAAATATGGAGACCAGAAGTGAAATTTCTAATGCATCAGGCATGTAATTGCATTAATTCAATACAATGATTAAAGAGCTTTGGAGCAACGTTACTACCTCATCCAGACAGATTCTGATTAAGCCACACAGGTGTGAGAAACTGTTATGAATCAAAGATTGATAAGATATAGGTCAGGGAAGAAAATGGGTTCAAAAGATTTAGAAAACATGTTTAGATGCTCTAAGGAAAAAGAAAATGTGTTAGATATAAGTTATAGAATATATTGTTATGTGGTATTACAAATCTGTCATTAAATGCATACTTTAAGGGGCACAGTAATAATGAAAAAATTAAAGATTTAATTTTTAATAATTTTAAGGAAGAGAAAATAGTTCAGTTGGAATTAAAAGATCAGCCTCTTACACAAACAAATACCTAAATTTAAACACTGTTTAAATAGCTCTGTTTCTGAAAGATCTAAAATCATTAGGGGATTTAAGAAGGCACCATGTGGTCTGTAACACTATTAACACCAAAACCCCAATGTTGACTCTGGGCAGCCAAATCACCTCAACTTTATTTTTCAGGGCTGCACAGGATTAATGATAACTATATTCCTTATTCCTTCCTGACTGTAAACATCTTGCTCCAAAGTCATAAAAATTAAGGCAGCACATTAAGCTGGAAATCTTAGTAGAATCACAAGTCCTGAAGATCAACAGGCAAGCCCAGGAACATTACTTTTGATTCCCTTCATTTGCTGCCTGAGCTCAGATTAGTGTCTTCTTTTGAAAAACAGTATTCCAGAAATAGTGTGAAGAAAGGTGGGTACCTTGAGGAGCCAAGACATGGCTGATGATTTTAGTTCATGCATGAAATGGCCATGAAATGAGATGAGTCTCTGGAGAAGCCAACACGTAACTTGCATGCTGGCAAATACACTTTTTTTTTTTTTTTTTTTTTTTTTTTTTTTTTTTTTTTTTTTTTTTTTTTTTTTTGTGTGTGTGTGTGTGTGTGTATAGAAGTTCTCTGGACTGTATATTAATATGGAGAGTTCCTAATACTTCCCAGAAAATTGCTTATCTTATTATTTTTAAAAAGGATTCAGTTGGAAAGGGCTACTGCATAAAAGAGAGAGTAGGCTAAATCATGATGAGGGTTTATGAGCAGCCACTGACATAACAAAATTTATGTACTAGCAGCTGCTATAGGTGAGAATTTATTCCAGGAACAGTAGTTCTACATCATAAGCTTGCTCAAGAATTTTCCAATGGAAGGTTCTTTGTTATACAGTTTTTCTTGTGATATATAGCTGCAAGAAAAATTACCCGGAACCCTCTTTCTTCTATTATTTACTTTACAAATTTACAGTTGCTTCAGATCTTTTCAGGATACACTTCTCTAATAAATGAAGTGAACCTAAGAACTGAGGGGTTTTGAGAATTATCCATCAGTTGCTACTGTTTCATCCTCAGGTCTAAATTCTGCACCCTCCCTGCAGGAAGGTAAAGAAAGAAAAAACACCATGATGTAACATTAGAATACTACTACACAGAAGGCCCAAAAATGAGCCATTTTTGAAACTGTTCAGGGAAGCCTTTTTCTATGCCCATTTTAAAACCCAGTGTTAAGCCAAGTACAGCTGTGACGGCTTTCTCTGCGTACTTCAGCAATCTGAATTTTATGTTCTAACTGTGACCTGGGGTGAGGAAACCTGGTGTGACTGAGTGAGCGTGGGGTTTGTAGGGGGGCACGGGGCCTTGGTCTCAGCTCAGGTGGTTGAGTGTGACTGCCAGAGGGGCTCCTGCATGGGGAAGTTTCCCTAGCACAGGCTCACTGAACTTACACTGGTGCTTCCTACGCTGTGAATGTTTTCTGGCCTAAGTTAAGATCTCTTCCAAGTAGCAGTCGTGCTCATTTAGATGTAGGACCTAAACCTTGGGGGTTTTTTTCTGACAACTGAAGGAGTATAGCAGAACATAGTGTGGCTGCAAAGTCTTAGTCATTGCATAGGTGGGGTTTGGAATTCTTAACATTAGGTTTATCCCCTGAAATTGCTTCTATTTGAAGCTTTCTTGTGCTTAGAAGAGCTAATCCCACTGCTTAAAAGGGTGTATAGAGGAATACATGCTTTGTATATAATTATTCTCTACAGCAAGTTGCCTGGTGAAAGTTGATGTTGAGTCCTCGAGCACAGCATAGCAGTTTTATTAATATCTGAGTGAATACCTCCAGAAGCAGAGTAAAATGTCTCTTGCTAATGCTCTGTTGCAAGTCTCTCTGGTGAGTGAAGAGCTAATTTCAATCACCTGTGATTTTTCATTTTCCCACTGCATGTCAAATACATCTCTTATTACTTTTTTTTTTTTTTGGCCTGAGCAGAGATGTTGGTATTGAGTAGATCAGCAGCACGTGACAGAATCCCTGTTGCAAAGAGGAAGAAAAAGTGAATTATGTAGTTAGCTGTACTGGTCTGTAGGTTTCCATTAAACAGATGTCTCTGGCTTGCTATCATTCACTATAATTGCAGTGTCTGGAAAGTTGCCTTTCCCTTGAGACTAATCTATTTTAAGTTCAATGGATCAAGGGAAGCTTTTGAAAGATTTGTAAAATTCTTTACACTTGACTTCTTAAGTCCAAGGAAAGACAATAGTATATACCATGCATACTTCTTAGTGAAGAATTTATTAAAATATTAGTTTGAGTCAAATTCTTTTGTGAATTTCCACAGGCAATGGATCACCACACACACACACAATTATATAGACAGTAATTGCTTTCAAAGATGGCATTTAGAAAAAAATTAGTTAATTTTAGTTACAGTTGTAATTATAATATTTCTATTTTTCTATATTACCCATGTTTTCCAGCTATGGCAGAGCTATCAGTGCAGCCAAAGATTGCTGCAGAGTTTCAGACATGCTCTGAAGAAAGAAATGTTATACTTGAGGGCATTTTCAGCATTTTGTCCAAATCAATGTGGTATAAATAGGCTAAAGGACTATTCCTTTAGCTCTTCTTTAGGTCCATTTCTTCACAGAAATAACTTAGAGACTATTAGAAGTTCTAAAGTATTTTTAAAAAGAAATTTTAAAAACTTAAAGAAGAAGATATCCATTGTGCCCTGAAATCATGAGTGGGCAAAATGACATCTTTCTTGCCTAGTATTTCAAACTATGGTAACGCCACTAAACATGCTAACCAAATGACAGCTGGGGAGATAATCTTCTAAAATCTCATTTCTGTGGCTGCTGAAATATCTGTGGTTACTGTCATCTCTGTTCAGGTACCAAAATCAACCTAAGATTCATACAATACATCAGCAGCATAATTACACCTTACTTACTCCTCTGAATACCACATAGCTTTGAATAAGAGACCTACATTTTCTTCATGGTTAGTGCAAGTAGAAGGAAAACAGTGGTAAAAAAATCAGTGGTTTAAATTTCTTAATTTAAAAGTCAAGAGTGACCAACATTGCAGCTTTCCCTGTACAACAAAAAATGACATATAATAGGTACAATTACTGGCCCATAGCATTGACTACATTAATTCCTGAGAGAAAGAAAACAAGTAACAATTATTATACATGTTGCTTAATCATGGCTGGAAGGCACATTTCTGCCCTGTAAAAAGAACTGTGAAAAAAAAATGAAGCAAATTTGCTTTCAGTCTTTATAATGGAGACCTTTCAGACTCCATCGCACTTTCCTTTTTGGGGTTGCCTAGAAAGACCATATAATAAGAAGCCTAAGGGCCATTAAGAAAGTCTGGTGTTAAACAGGTGGCTAAATAGGCAGTGAAGGATTCACCTCCATTCCAGGTGTAAGCTTTGAAATGCACCCAGTCTTCTAAACAGCTGTGCTCAAAAATCAGGAGCACTGGGAGATACTCTGTATCTGGCATGTTTTCTCTAGTACCTCAGGTTAAGCACAGGACTTACACCTCTTTTTGAAAGAAGAAAATTATTACACTGAATGATATTAAATCTGAACCTCTGAACCCTAATTTAACAAAAAAAACCCTTGCCTTCTCTTAGAAAGCTCCACTGCACATCTCTTTTTGAAAGGGCACTGAGAGTTTCCCCCTGAGGGGATGCAAAGGCAAACCACAACCCACCAGTGATCTCACAAAAAAATCTATATTCAACTGTTTATGCTCAGGCTGGAAAAGGCTTCATGAGCCTGTCCAGTCATGCCTGAGCATGCTGGTTCCAGTCTGCTTTGTGGTGCTTTAGGCTGCTCCAGAGGCTGGACTGACAAAAGGCACAAAATCAAAGTCAAATACTGAGATGATTGCGTAGGAATTTTCTAGGGCCAGTGTCCTCTGTATAGATTTTCCCAGTTTTTCACATAGCTTATGACAGACTATGGTAGGAATGAGAAGGGCACCCACCTTCTCATTCCTTCTCATTCCTTCTCATTCCTATCTGCCCTGGGCAGTGGAAGCAGTCACAGCTGAACCTCAGGCCCACCACAGCATTACCAGCAATCAGAGATTACCTCCATCAAACCTATCACAAGATCGTAGTTGAATTTTTGGGTGTTCACAGTAGAGCAAGTCTCCTTCATTCTCCTGTTTGGGTAGATGCACATTGAACACATTTGCTCAGTCTGTCCTGCATTCCCACCAGCAGTGCCTCACACAGCACTTTTGCCAATAATGCTTTTTTCTGTTCTCTTAGCATTAAATTTCTTTGGAGATCATTCTTTCCTCCTTTTCTCTTAGGAGTGGATCCTCTGTTAACAGGTTTCTCCATATCTGGCTGTGTGAATGAGAGACTTTGAGGACTTTGCTGTTTCAAGAGACCAGGATGATTGACTGCAACAGCAGTACAGTAATGGAGGGAATCACTAGGGGGATGTTGGAGCAGACAGCTGCTATATTATTTTGAACAGGCAGTTTTCCTTATAAATATTTACTGTATTGAAAAACAGACAGCTATTGTAGCAGTGATCTGGAAAAAATTTTGAAAAATGACTGGGATTTTCCCTGTGAGACCAACATCAAAAGCTGTAACTAAATATACTTATGGTCCAATATGGCATAAAATTTGGGCTCAACCTGTATTTAAGAAAAACTTCAGTGAAGCACTGTATGTTTTATGTGAGGAGGTCAATGCGACTTTTGTTTGAACAAATATTTCAGTACTCCTACCTATTGTTCACAAATTTTACTCAACCTGAGAAATATGCCTGACAAAATTGGCCAAATGCCTCTTTGAAATAAAAGTGACTTTACAGCCTTCATGGAAGCTGGCTTGGTTTACATCAGTGGAAGATTTGATCCAAAAGCAGAGATCAGTAAATATATTAAGAAATCATTTAATTTTTTTTTCTGAAATGTTGCTGCTGCTGCTACTTTTATCATCAAATCAACACCTGAACACCTTAAATAGAATAAACCATTTCTAATGTCCACATCAAAGATTACTTGAAAAAAAAAAAAATCACAGTATTAAATTTCAAGAACTAAATTTTTGAGAGAGCCATAACTGAGTTGCTATTGTTGCTGTTTTAAAATTTTGTCTCCTTCGTTATGTAAAATGCTGTACCTATGAGATAATTGACTTTTCCTGTAATTAAACATGCAATTAAAAAAATGTTATCACCACTTAAATAACTGCTAGGGAAACAATTGGATGAAAAGACGAGCTGAAAGCCAGGGAATGGTCTTTTCTCAGAGTGTGAATAACAACAAGGTTTCATAGTCTGTCAGTCTCAGTACCAGCAAGCTTGTCTTTGAAAACGCTTCCATTTTTCAAGCTGTTAGAAGGATTGCTATAGATCCTGGGGGCATATCCCTGAAAGAAAGATCATAATTCAGCAATAGGAGGTCTGCTTATCTCACTCAACAGTGAGCTGGCAGAGGATGAGCCCCATGCTTTGTTTAGAGGGGGAATAAACAGCATACCTTCCTGGTGCCTGCGTGGGCTGTGAGCCCCCTCAGTACAGAGGTGACGGAAGGATGGAAGAGCAAGGCACGGACAGAGAGGAAAAAACTGCACCTAAGTATGTGGGTGTGTAACTAGTGGGACTCTTCACACCTTCAAAAAAGAAAAAGAATCTGCCTCATCCTTACAGTATCCCTTGATCTCTTTGTTAAACTGTATTTGTAGTTTCTATTGAAATGTCATTCAGGAAATACTATTCAGCTTCCCTTGACACACAAAAAGGGAGGACAATATTAAGTGACCTGAGTGGTGAAAGGAAAGCTGTGACTCAATTTTATATTATTTCTAATTAAATTCAGATAATTACAAAAGAGATGGGAAAATGAGAAGAGGAGGGGAAAGAGGGAGAGAGAGAGAGAGAAGAGAAATTAGAGCCTATTTATAACACACTTTTCATAGAGCTAAATTCTTCTATGCCTACTTATTTTGAAGTGGATTGGTCTACTTGTAAAATATTCTTCTACAGAAACCACAAAGGTGCAGGCGAGGTTAAACTGATTATAACAGCACTATGATGATTTAGCTAGTAAGAACTGGTCATTTGGCCCTTTTAGCAGAAATGTATTTAAAATCTAATTACAATGGTGTATTTTAATTTGGAGTTACAGGTGACGTTCACCAGATAGAAGGATCAGTAATTACCCTAGCTGACTGCTTCAAAACCAAGACAACCAAACCAAAGGAAGTGTTCACTGAAAATGAAATAGAGACTTCAGACATGATAACATTAGTGTATCAAATAGCAATACACTTTGTCTTTGACTTCTGACTTTATACGTTTCTAGTTTCCTGTTTGGATATTACAGGAAAATAGATTGAAATAAAAATCATTATATTTAAGTGCATCATCTACAAACTGAAGATAAAAAGTATTATTTATATTCTGCTACCTGTAGCCCCAAAGATAATCTGACTTGAAACATGCATGTAAAGGTCTTTAAGAATTGGACAAAATAAATATTTCTATTTTCCTTCACATATTTTCACCCCATCAAAGCTAAATGAATGTAAAGCAGTTTTAACTGTTTTAAATAATCATCTTGCCTGTCTCAGTTCTTCATGAAAGATAACGAGGTGTATTTGATCAGAAGGTTCATTAAAAATGATTGCATAAAAAAAGGGAAGTCATTCCAAACAGTGTTGCTAATTGGAAAAGATGAGTTGACGTATGACTGAAGTTTGGATCCAAGTTCAGAGCCAAAGATAATGTGTAACAATTTGTTTTCCCATGTGCAATAGTTTGTGTGATGTTATGACATTAAAAGGTCCCTCAGATATAACAAATTTCATTTTACTGTGTGATGTTGGAATAATTTACATTTTTCAAAATTACATTTGAGTTTCTGAGTATGAATTATCCAAGAAAGTAATTGACTGTTTAGAAGTCAATGTTTCTAATAACCAAACAAGTGTTGAATCGCTTCATTTTGCAGCATCATATTCTTCATATGATTTCTGAATTGAGCTTGTCATGTCACTGATACCCCTTTTTGAAATGAATTAGAGGAAAATGGTAGTTAGAGAAGGTAATTATTTTTCATGTTTCACCTGCATAACTAATGTCAACAGAGTACTATGCTTTCTTTAACTTGTGATAGGCAAACATTTTCTAAATAGCCCTCCAGACCTCACAGAAGTCACACCTCTGATTAGGATTCATAGAATTTGCTATCACATACATTCCTTACCTTTTCAGAGGATAAGGTAATTCTTTTCAGCCATAATAAGAAGGCAATAGGAACATTCACAGGATAACATTTAAAATACCCCAAATAATCAGGTAAGGTAAATGAAAGGGGAAAAGGAGAATACCAAGTCAAAAGGAGATCTCCTCTGAAATCTACAGCTGGATTTCAGCCTATGGAGACTGGATTAAAGAAGGAACATATGCTGAATAAAATATACTTCCTCAGCAAATTACATAGTGCTTCTTTTGAGTACAGGTGGTCAGTAGGGCTATGAGTTCCCCTCCAAAATCTATCCATCCTAAACACCTTGCTGGAACAGAATGAGTGACATATCTCACTCCACTACTCTACAGAAATTCTAGATAACAAACTTAAACCAGACCCCTCATTTTTGCACAGCTGATGGATGAGATGAATCCTGGGTGCTCTGAGCTCTTTTGGGGGCATTTTGCAGCAAGTCACCAACATTCAGTTAGCTGCTCAGGATCTATGGAGAATAAGGAAATGGGTTAGTTTTTAATAACTGGGTTAGGTGGGGTTTGGGGAAAACAGGCAAAGCTTCAAATTGGTCAAACAAATATGTGAAAGTACTACTTCTCTTGAGCAGACAATGATTTGAGAACTGGAAAAGTTAATTAAGCTTTTTAAAAAATTGAATCTGTGTTACGCATCAGCTGCTTTCTCTGTTAAATGTGTGTATTGTACCTTGAGGTTCTGCTGGGCTGTTCAAGGCTAACTTTAAAAGTATGTAAGGTAATTAACTACTTTAGAAAGAAATTATATTAACTGCTGTGTGTTTAATGCATGGGAGTGTATTCTTTATCAAAGACTCTAGTCAAAAACCACAAAGAAAGATTCTGTGAAGACTAAGTTTGTTCTGCCTTTTTCAGGAAGCTGCTGTATCTTATGTAGTTACAACGGATACTGTGAAGCAAGCAAGAAATTAGGTCACGTACTATTTTTCAAGTTAAATTCCACATGAAGTAAAGTCAATTCTAATGGTTTTTAGCATCCAGAACTTGACTGTTCATTGCCTTGCCCTTGAGTGATGGTACTGTTTTGAATGCAGTTTGTACAAGGTAATGACAATACAAGACACAAGAGTGTAGAGTTCAGTTATTGCATCCTGAAGCTTTGAATCTGAAGAAGTCCCTCTATATGTAATTCTTTCTCCCAGGATATTCAGAGAGGGCATTAATATTATTATACAGGCATTAGACAGAATAATTTACAGATAGAAATTGTACTGCTGACTTTTCTTTGATGATAGAAAAAAATATTGATGAAATGTATCAGTTGATGTCAGTTGCACCACCAAACTGCAGAGGATACCTTTACAACAGAAGTTGCTAAGTACTTTGTTGGGATCCAGGTAATCATCAAATATCCCAGAACTCCGTTTTGTGAAGAACTGCTTTGTATTACAGTTGCCCAAAAATGGAGAAACATCTAGACAGTGAACCATTGTAGGCTGCAGATCCTCTGAAGAGGCATGGTGCACTGAATATTAACATCATTTCACACATTCCCAAGATGTATGCAATTACCTTGAGGAGAGGAGCTGGGAATGTGAGGTCTCAAGGGCTTAGATAATGACATAAAATAAATTGCAACGATTACCCACGTATTTTTCCAAGAGACATATTATTTAAAACCTGTCTCGGCTTTCGAGAATGAAAGACAGAGGAATGTCCACTTTATGAAATTGCTATTAATGTGTGACCTAGAGTTGAAGACAAGGTTAATTACGGGTTTTTAACAGAAGTATCGTTCTGGTTTAATATCACTACCCAGGCCTTAAATATTGAAGTAAGTCACATTTTTCAGGGACAATTGCCTTTGAATGAAGAATGGCAGGGCTCTGATCTTTGCTGACCCTACTGACTCCCATTGTGTAATCCATAGCAACAGCGTTGCTACAGCAACCCCGGAACATGTCGTAAAATAGGATAAGACCATGAAATCCGATGTCATACTTCTATGAGATGCAAAATTGCAAATAACTTCCTAAATCAGATTTATTAAAGGATTGATATATTGCATAGGAATCATATTGGGTCAATCTTAAATGAACAGAGTACAATGGAATGAATGCAAACAATAGAAGGCAAGCTGATCTTGCAGGACGCTTTAGTGTTCTGGTGAAATGCTTGGTGCTTAAGACAAATATCTGCAAATCATATGCATCTCTACTAATGTTTTTGTTCTCTTTTTTCCTCTCATCTCTATCTAGTAGGCAATCAGGTACATTTGATCTAATCCAATACCGTTATTCCTCAATGAAATGAAGAAGAAGATAAAACTGTATCCAGTGTTGTATGAATGAGATGGAATTATTCAGGATATTGTATACAGAGTTTCATTTGCCTTGTCTACAAGCTGATTTGTCCTTGGCATAGTGTACACCCATCCAGCCAGCATGTAATTTACATGAATGCTCACATATACAACAGACAAGCTGGAAACACTAAATTATACTTGCTGGCAAAGAAAATGTATTTTTGACCACAATATGTTTCAGACTAAAAGCATAATAACATGTTATAACTTTTAACCATAGATGTATTTTCAATAGCTATAAAATACAACACCACTGAATCTGAATTTTCAGTCATTTTTAAGACTTTTATCAAGTGCAAAACAAAGCAAAATCTGAGAACAGAAGTCCTATTCACTAGGAAAAAAGTTCTTGCTTCTCAACCCTCATAACATTTGTTAATTAATATAACTTTGCAGTAAGCTTAAGTACATCTCACTGAATGGATGGATTGTGCTATATATATTATAATGGGCTGAGTAGCTACACAGCACAACACAGGTATGTTTTTTTGAAGGATCAGAAGTTCTTATACTAATCAATTTCAAACAGTTTTTTCCTGTGTTTTACAAGTCAGAGCTGGATATTTCAGAAGAAGCTGCAAATTCATTACACTGTATATACAGCCCTAGATTTCTGTATGATAAAGCTAAATTTCTGCCAAAGCACAGATGGTGATCTACCTATTTCCCCAAGCATAGGATTTGATGGCTCCTGTAATTTGATTCTCTTTTGTTAGTACAGCTAGTCAATGAGGAGTGCCTTTCTCTGAAAGTTCTGTCTGTATATTAATCGCCTGTGATGCTCTACTGCACATAATATGCTGCAGACATTCTGCCTCTACAGGAGATTGTAAAAGTATGTTGGTCAAATATATTAACCTTGTTAATGTCTGCATCTTTAAAGATGACTTATTGATAGAGAAAGTTCAAAGAGACAATTGTACAAATCACAAATTCAAACAACGGTGGTCCTGTTATCAGATAAAATAGTATGAGTTGATAGATGATCTTTAAATACTCATATAGAAGAACACAGTGAAACAAAAAAGTTATTTTCAATTTCTTTTGAAGCTGTTTTCTTCTTTTCTTAAGGTTGTTGTGTTACTGACAAAAAGAAATCTGTAAAATTGCTCACTTTTTCACTAAACACGTGAAAATTGATCATGCACTTTAGAAGGATTTTTGCTTTTTATAGGCTAACATTCATATTTATGACTTCTGAAAACAAAACAATATATCACTCTGGGTTTCAACTAAAAGCTAAAAAACACACTGTTTCATTTAAAAAGAAATCAGTACTTCTCAACCAGTTCTATCTTTCCTATAGCTGTCTGCCACGGAAGTTTTATCAGAAACACAGATTGTCTTTGTAAACTAATTGAAACAGGTCAGCAGAATAATTTGATTTTATGGCTGAAATTCTAATGCTAATGTAAGATTTAAAGCGTTTGCGAAATCTGGCTACACACTCGAAGGCATATAATTAAATATATGTATATGTATATGTATATGTATATGTATATGTATATGTGTATGTATTTTTATATATGTCTTTTTGGTTTTGTTTTTTTTTTAACAGGGGTAAGATATTCATAACTTTGATTTTCTCAGTGAATTATACAATTATGTCCACTAGTTGATAATGTAGGAAAATCTTCTGGGAGATCTGTTTACAGAAAACAAAACAAAATAAAATAAAAATTTCCATGTCCATTATCTGTAACTGCAACAAAACTTTTTTAAGTGAGCTCAGTTTCAGAGTTAAAGTAGAAACTCCCTTAGAAACATCTTCACTTTGATGCTACAATTCTATACCATCTGGACCCATTTTAGGCAGGTAAAAATGTATTAAACTGAAATTATGTTGGAAAATCAGGGTTCCTTTTAGGCTTATATAGAGGAAGGAGGGTTTAAAAGTCATTTTTGAGCATCCCATTTTGCTGCAGAAAGGACACTAAGTCCTGCATCTTTGCAAAGGACCTTACTGAAGGAAACGTTGATGTTCCAGCAGATGTTAAGGGCCATTCTGGCCTGTGGGGCAGGTGTGATTGGAAGAATGATTACTAATTTCAGGTGGCTACCAACTCCTGACCACAGGACTGCCACTCTCCAAGAGATACCCCATAAAGAGGGGTCCCTGACCACCCATACTGGAGGGACCTATTGGCATGTGTGTCAGCACCTTCCCTGTTCATGTGTCTGTTTTCTCCAAAGAGAACACCTCTAACAAAAATATAGATAAAAACACTTGCCTAGATATTTTTTAATATGGACTTCCAGTTCAAAAAAGCATTTTGCTTTCTTGTTTCCTAAACTGAAATGATCTGAGACAGCCACGAACAATCTTAATTTCCCTACATAGCATGTAAGATTGGGATTTCCGTCTTACGAGTTCAAGCCATCTGCCATTTATTTCAATTATCTCCCCATACTTCATGTTTTCCTTCCAGTTGGATGGGAATTACTCATCCATTTTGCTTCCTCATATCCCCTGGTGCACGCACACATACAGGCACACGTGCACTAGTGCAGGAGGTCACACAGACTCTCATGCTGCAGATCCAGAGGCAGCACGGACACCTAAATTGCGGCATACCCACTTCTGCTCCTTTCTAATGCAGGTCAGAGTCTGATCTATTGCTTCTTGCTACTGATTCATATAGTCAGCAATCAGTAATTCATAAGCTTTATTTTCTTTACCTTACATAAAATGTATTGCAAAATGTCCCACAAGGGTTTAACTATTTTTAGGGGCTATAGTTTACATTACAGATGATTTTTCATCTATACAGGTCTTTCTATTTTCACAGAGGTCCACTTCCCTGTTATGAGTCCTATTCTGTGTGAAAAGCAAGCAAAGTTAATTGTTATGTCTATTCCCCTTATGTTTCCTGCTCCACTGGTATCAGGAGGAACTTTGCCACTCAGCTCAGGGGGTGGTGGATCCAGACCTAAACAGGTTCATGTAAGGCAGTAACATTGTTTCCTCTTGTTTTGAATGGCATTTCTCCTTCTTTCTATTAATGTCCATCCAACACATCAAAGGCTTGTTGAGTCAAGGCAGGTTATAGCTATAAAGAGAATAATCCCCACCCGCAAAGTTTAAGGTTGAAGCTATGACCTACTTTAGCTAAAAAACAAAATGGGCATCACAGGTGTCAGAATTCCACTGCAATCAAGCACTAATCTTTGTTTTGCAAGAGTGAAATAACAACAAAAGCAATTTATCTGTAAAATGACAAGTTGAGTCTTGCCAGCTTTGTGTTAAAAATGATACTTCTGTAGGTGTTTTTAAATACATTTTTGATCATGGAGTTTTAATTCTTCACATATGTGAGGTAGGGGGAGAATATTTATATTATTTGATTGTTTTTTCTACTTTCCAGGCTCAATTATTTTATCAGATGAAAAGCTGGAAAACATTCTTATAACTAAATAATTTCATGTTTATCACTAATTTTATTTTTTTGCTAGTCCCTATCACACTGATTCTGATAATGTTGATTGGAGGAGGAAACACTTACACTGAGTTATCTAAAATGTTATTCATTCAAAGACATTGTCAAATGTATAAAGCACTTGTGTATAAAGTGGCATAACAAAAATACTTCATATTGCATACTTCTCTGGCACAAAGAGATGCTAATCTTTTTTTACATCCTCTAATTTTCACAGGTTTATGTATCGCTTAGTTTTGTATGTAAGCACTGGTTCTGGGAAGAACAAATTATAAATAAATCAGATTTCTATTAAACTTTAAAATATTTAGAGCTGAAAATCTGGTATTAATCTTTGAGGGTGGATTTACAAGAATGCCGGTGCTGGATCACCAATAATAAGCAATTATCACCTCTAGTTTCTTTGGATTTTTCCCTATTTTGTGACCCGTTGTTATCAAATAGGCTTACAGAATCAGAGTAACTCTTTATCTTGCAGACTACGTAGGTAACTTTGATTTTTTTGAAAGCAATTTTTGTGGCAATTAAATTTTGATGGTCTGTCAGACATGTGCAGCCAGTAACATAATTGGCTCTAATTTAAAAAATAATAATTTTTGCTATACAAGTAGCCAAAGAAAACAATGAAAGGGGACAAAGGGTCAAAATCTGAGCCAACTGCCTTTCCTCAGGAAAAGCCTGTAGTTGAGACAAGGGGAAATCATATATGAGAATCATTTTCTCACTCCATATATAAATAAAGAGAAATTTTACTGTGAAAATATTAGCCATGAGGTTGTTTCTGACATGTCCTTACATCTTGGTTTAATCATAGTCCAGTGTAATGTTTTTGAACTCTACCTCATTTCAATATATATTTACTCAGAGGGGAGAATGACAGCAAAATGCAATATTCAGAGCTTTTATTATAATTTTAGAGTATAGAATATGCAGATAGCCATCATTCAAATCATTACTCAATAGTGCTGGGTAAGTAGCAATCACAAGATTTAATATGTGCACAAATGTTTCACATTAAAATCTGATGAATTGTATAGTACCTCCCCTTAAATGGAAAAGGAGATGAAAATAATAATAAAAACTATGTGGAAGAAGAGGTAAATTGTTATGCTTTTGTCTTCTCTCGCTTGCACCTTTATATCCATACAAACTCAGCCTCTCTTCGAGAGGTTTTCATGACCATGCAGGGCAGAAGAGGACAGTCACTGCTCCCCCTCCAGGTAAATGGATTTCTGTTCTTCCACATTTCTTTGTTCTGCATTTATATGGTCTCACTTTAGGTATAGCACCCTGAAACAGGAATAAGGAAGCACTTCTCTTCACAGTATATACAAACACACAGTGTACCCCTTACTCAACTCTGTGCTGGTTTCATGTAGAAATAAAACACAGTATATTTTATTTATCCTCTGCTGTTAATTTAATGGCAGGATACACATGAAAACCCTCAAATAACTGAAGGATATAGATAAAAACCCTCAAAAGAGTCTGGGTAGATCTTCCCCATAACTTTTAAAAATTATTATTGTTTATTTTAAATTAAGGCTAAAATACAACCATAAATGTGATGTTTAAGGAGAAAAATACTGCTGTGAGGTGAACAAAAGGGGGAAAAATCATAAAAGTGTGCTGTTGTTTGTTCCAGAAAGATCTCATAGAGATGACCGACTTTGCCTAATATTGGCAGAGTCGGCTTGATTTTTTATAACAAAAGTAAGAAGCAAATCTGGTTTACAGTCAGCTCCATATGCTGTTTATGAAAATCCTGTTACACTCACCAGAAATGCATTGTTTAATAGCTGTGAAACAGCATTTAAAGAAACATCATTGATTAATATGGTAGAGACTGATACACAAATTATTTACTTTAAGCATTCACTGATCATTGTTCCAGATACTGAATATGGGTCTGGAAGAAACAAAATGGTCTTGAAGGTCTAGATTTATTTTTCTACGGATTTCTTGGACAGCCTATTAGGGTGTCTTTCTGAGATGAAAGGAAAGAAGAAATAAAATCTTCCTACCCTCTGAAACACTGTAGAAAAGAATCTCACAACCAGAAGTTGAAAATGGAGGTACTATTAAGGTTTGGCCACCCAAGGAATTTTTTGCATGCATCCAAGACAGAAATGTTTCCGTCATCCTCACAAAGAAGAAAGTCAGAAAGGCCACTGTTAATCAGGAGGTAATGTAATTCCAACCATGCCCTTTAGAACATTCATAGTACCACTCTGTTTAAGTGTTGTATGACTTTGACTGTCCTGTCTCCACTTAACCATCCTGGATTTAACAGGCTTGATTTTTAGAGGATGGAGTTGAGGCATGTGAAACCACTAATTCAAAAATCTCATTTTTCTAGCATATATAGCAATACCTTTAAAATGCGAAGCTCTGCCATCAGTTATCTGAAACTGCTTCCTAATTATCTCACTATTCCTAGGATATGGCTGCTCAGAAGTGAGTTCCCTGAAGCACAGAGCTATCTCAACTATCTTAACATAGTTAGCTCAGACATCATTACCACTGCAGTGGAAGTAGTCCGAGTTAATTTCTTTTCCACAACAGAGAAAATTGCTCTAACTTTGGAGGAGATAGTCACAGAATAAGAAATTGCCAGTTTCTGTAGACGTGGTGTACAACCTCTTCTTGAAGTCAGCTTTTAATGTGGACACAGTAAATCATCATGAACATTTGTGTAATCTACTGGGGATTTTTCAAGTGGTGTCAGTTTTTCAGGTATGTAATAAAACTTTTTTTTTCCCCTGTGAAGGAATGAAACGGTGAACCAAAACCAAACATTTTAAAATGTTATCATTTGTGGTACTGAAATATCAAGTAGCAGAACTAAAGAGACAACCAGATGCACTTAGGGAAAAATCAATGCATATGAAATATTTCTTTGATGACACAAGCCTAGTTTTAGACTCCAAAGAGGTGACAGGGGAGGGAGACCAGCTGCAGGGATGGAAAAGATGAGTGAAACAGAGATAAGGCACAAGAGAAACAGGATAGTAACAAAGATAATTATTGAGTAATTGTGAAGACAGATATTAAGAGAGGAAGGGAACATGGCAAGAATACTGAATGCAGTAACAGGGTCTAATATATCAACTATTGGATATCATAGCAAATCAGAAGTTTTAATACAACATGCGCAAATAAGAAAAGAATAGACAAAAGAATGTCATGCAGGCTAAAATATTTTTCACTGGAGGAAAAAGGAAATTATAGAAGGGAACACTGAGAAAGAGAGTGACCTTTCAAAGAAAAAAAAATTGAAGTAAAAAATCGTGAATTTTTTTCCCTTTAATTAAAGTTCATCTCTACTCTTTTGTCTCAGTCAGCAGTAGATGCTGCTCATTTCTGAATTTTATTTATATTTTATTGGGGGGGTATTATTATTATTACAAAACTGTGTTAATAGCTGCCTTTGTTTCATAGGCACATTGCTGCTGGGAAGCATTTCATTAAGGCTACTTCTGTTAGCAGTTATCCTCAGTGCCAAATTTATCCCTAGGGTATTATCCTCCTGTTGGTGTGTAGAACTGCACAACCTCAGCAAAGGACAAGTCTGGGTAAATCAGGTAGACACTCCACTGTGTGACAAACAATGCCAATCAACACACCAGGACATGTGGCATGTCTTTGAGGCAGATTTGTGTCTCCAAAAGTGAAAGGAGAGGTACTCAAGAGGAATAAATAAAAGACACATCATGGAAGAGGACCTGGTTCACACAGCCATGCCAGGTAGTGACTGTTCTAGGGGAAGTCCTTTTTACATGAAGCCTGATGAGAAGATACACTCCATTTCTATTTGCAAAATACAAATTTGCTGAAACCATGAGATATGAAATGTGCACAGTTTTTTTTTTTGTTTTTTTTTTTTGTTTTTTTTTTTTTTTTTTTTTTTTTTTTTTTTTTTTTTTTTTTTGGGTTTTTTTTTTTTNTAAGGTTTCCAGCACAGATCCCAACTTTATATTATGCAGAGGGCTGTAATTACATGTATTAGAAATCATGGTCCTCTATATGGAATTAAATCAAGTTTATCATATTGTGCATTAATTAATCATTTTGAATTTTTGACTGAGATATAGAACAGGAAACATGCTATGAGAGTGCTTAGTTTTCCAACAGAAAAGTTGTTTGTTTGTTGAAAGTTGCCAAAAAACCCTGTTAGAGTTATGTACATTTGTAGTTTTTTCCTTTCTCTCTAGAGTAAAAAAAAAAAAATCTTAATCTTTCTTAAAACAAATCTAGTATCAGATATTAATCTACAGAAATTAGTCAAGAACTGAAATTATTTCATTCTTTTTCTTATCATTATCAATCACTTTTTTCATAGATGCTTCTCCCAATTAATTCAGCTGTAGATAATACCAAGCATGCAGGTGCCAGGTAATTTTTCTGAAATTTTTAAAATATTTTCATTGAATTTCTCTTACTGAAGCTACTGGATAATTTGGTCTCCCACACCATTCTGAAACTCTTCAACAGCCATTGTTTGCCTTCCATACAAATGAGGCTTAAGCATCACATTACCAGGGGCTTCACTCACTGAGAACTGCATTTATAGTCAAGGAGACTGAAAGTTTAAATGACTTGAAAGTACCAGCAAAGCTGCAA
>WEIU01020925.1:67894-128436 GCA_013389925.1 Aegithalos caudatus
AAGCTTGTAAAAATGAACTAGAGAAATATAACTAGAGAAAAAAAAAGTTGCAACCTGTCAAAGTCTAGGTATACAGACCTTGTAGAGTATGAATGCATAATACAAAGAATATATATTAGGTTACTTGGTTTATATACTATAAATATATATATATTTAANTATATATTAGGCTACTAGTTTTAAATGTTCTGCATGCTTTTTATAAATGGTTATTGTTGTGAAAAAGCAATTGTTACATATTAACCACTTTTCCCCCCAGATATTAATTTAATAAGTACTAATTAAATACAAGCATCTGAAGATTACGGGAGTGTGGACATGAAAGCACATACTGTGGCGCATACATGTGTACACATTACTTTTAGGAGAGGCTCAGTACACCTGCAAGTGAAAGATAAGGTCTAATTTGAGGGTTCTAATTTCCATCTAATTTGAAGCTAAACCAACAAATAAATGAGACATAAGTTAGGGTAAAATTAAGTACACATTTTCTGGACCAAGCTGTGTTTTCCTCTCCAGCAATCCATGATGTTTCACAGGGACAACGAGAGTTAACTATGTCAGCCATGTGTAATGGATGAAAATGGCTGAATCAGTATTTCTCAATGTTAGTGATTATCTTTATTTCACCATGCGCTATGGGAGATTATTTGAGTTAATTATGATTTTGCATCAAAAATATAACATTTTTAAGTCTTCCAAATAAAACCTTCCAGAGTTCTTCTACAGGAATCCCATTATCATTATTATTGGGGATTTTTTTGACAGGCCCATTGTGTGAAACAGACTTATCATTTCATTACTCCAGGACATTAAATTGCTCAGTGGAGTGAGCACACTGCTCTCTTGGTGTGTTGAATCATGCAGTCTCTATGCAGGGTTTGCAAAATTCCTTTATCTCTAGTAACCTTTGTGACCCACCCCAATGCCTGACTGGCACCCTCACTGTGTGGGGTTAGGAAACCTCCAGGCTTTCACCCGGAGGAGCTTTTGTAAGCTGTTCTTTTAAAAGCTGACCAAGGCTTTCACAGTTATGAAGTACTCCAGGAACCTCTTCTGCCTAAATTCTTGCACAAGAGCCTAGTGTCAATGAAGCCTAAATGAGTGCCTAAATGAGCTCTACTACAAAGAGATATAAACATTGAAACTGTGGTGTTTAAACTGACCTATGATTACCTGAATTGAAATTGACACAGATATGCTCCCTGCTAAAACTTCCAGTGTCCACTAGTAGATTACTTAAATCCTTGGCAATGCAACAAACATTTTCATTTTAGTTGTATCAAAATGATGACCCAGTTCAAATCTTCCTATTTTCATCATCTGAGTTGGAAACATTGGCTGATAATGTTGTCAGTAAAATCAGCTGTCCTAGCCAGAAAACAGATAGCCCTGAGCAATGGTGCCTTCTCTCAATTAGCACTTTGCAAGCAAAGTTGGCCCATGAGTAAATTGGCATGAAAGCTCGTCAAGCTAAATCAGATGAGACTGAGCAGTCAAACACGTAAGAAGAGATGGTATTTGTCCTGACCAATCTGCAAAAAATAAACTGGAAAAAAAAGTTGGATTTTCTTATTTTTGGCACCTTTTTTTTTTTCCCCCCCCACAAATCAGTAGTACAACAATATGTCTAATAATTCTGCCTTAGGGAAAAGGTATATGCAGAAAGGTGCAGACTTGATTAGTTTGAACTTGATTTTTTGATGCAAATGTTCAAATGAGAATCTAAAAAGGAAAAATATATATATATTCCACTTTCTAATTTTTTGGCTATGCATGAAGCTTAAAATGAGACAAAGATGAAGTTACTTATTTTTCTATTAATTCTTTCATTCAAATCCTTCTGAAATTATCCAGTATTTTACATTGTGATCACACCTTAAAAAATGAAGAGACAAAAGGAAGATGGTGGTTCCATGCCTATGCACAGCAGTTTTCTTCTGCCTTAAGGAAACTGTGAGAAGTTGCACAAAAAAACCCCAGCAGCCACAATCCTCTTGCAAGATGCAATGTAAGCCTATAGCCACAAAGCACTGAAGGGCTTTTGAATCACATGATTATTCTTGTGGCAATGTAAATATGTTTCCTTGAAACAAGGTGGCATTAATATAGACTACTGAAACATTTGGGGAGAAAAAATATATGGAAAATGCATTTTAAAAATTGATAAAATAACAACAAAAAAGTTGCTTTGTTCTATACCAGGTGTATGTACTACTACAAAATGAGCACAAAACCAAATATAGCCAACAGAACAGTACTGCACTCTACTTTTCCAGCACCCTGGATCTTAGTGGTTAAAATCTTCAGGATATTTTTGATTAGTTGAGACTAGTTTTTAGTATCTTTGTACAACACTCTGCAAACAGCCACACTGATTTCAAGCTGCCTGTACAGGGAACAGGGAAGTGGAGATGCTGTGGATTTCTGTAGAGCATTCCTCCCTGCCTGCCATCATTCCCTTCTGCATTTTTCTTGCTGGATCTGTACATTATTGCCCTCCCTTCCTACATCCACCCCAATCTTGCTTCCTGCCCTTCTCGAGGAACACCTGCCCTCTACACTACCAGCTCTTCAAACCCCTGATCTCCTGATGAAACTGTTTCACACACTGCTCTGTGAAAACTGATGATGAGATAGGTCTCAGGCAGGACTGGTTTTCTGGATTCTGTTTCCTTCCCTGAGGCTGGAATGGGTGGAAAAATCAAACTGGATGTCATGGCCTTTCTAATTCCCTACAAATACAAATTTCAGGTCTAACATTAACAGAAAGTTATGGTTTATATTTGATGTCTCTAAAAAAAGGATTTTTAGGTTTAGTGATTGTGTTGTTTATTTTTTCAAATGGCCAGCAAAAGATACTTTGCATAGACTTAGCATAGACTCAGCAGCATTTTGGGGTAGTATTTCCAAGATTTACACTTAAAATGACACAGTATTTTTCCTTATTTTGTTAGTCATTATACTCCTCTCATTTACCTTCTGAGCTTTTCTTTCTAGAAGCCTCCTCAAAGGCAGACAAGTATGCAAGTTGCCTTTTATTTCTTAATTCCAAAAGGGAATATGCTAAGTGCCTGCTCTGCTCTTTATTAATGCATAGTTTACAGTGGAGATAATCCACATGATCCAAGGAACTAAAACACCCACTTCATGCAGGTGTGTGGGCATGGCTGAGTTTCACTGTGCTGCCATAAATTTAACACAGGCCTTGAGATTTATTCACACTGGATAAATATGCAAACCTTCAAACGATTTTGCATCCAATATATCACTAATTTATAAACATAAATAAATAAACAAAAAGCTGGCACTTGCCTCTTGGTAGAATATTTGAAAAGCTTTGGTATTTTCATTATTTATTTTGCTTAACAAGGGGAAAATAATGCCTAGCATGCAGTTGTTAACACTTCCTACAAACCTCTAAAACAATTTTTTTTTTGCTCAGTGACAAGAGATCTTCACAGGTTTTTATACAAAATCTGTAAGCAGCTATCCAAGAACTGCAGGTTTTTCCTCCAGCATTCTTCCTCCTTCTGTTTGCTATTCTACTTGGCTCTGCACTTATGTGTTAATAAGAGGTGCCATTCTAAACCAAAAAAGTTTAATCAAAAGCATATAAATTTGCTGATGTGATGGTATATCAAATACAATGGCTGCTAGAGTAGACTTTAAAGAAAACCCACAACATTCTGTAACACATTGCACTGGATGATGTGCACACTTTGTTATGGCTTCTCAAGAAACAAATCCTCCATAACTTGACATAATGAGAAATTTTAAAATGGGGAAATAATAAATAAAACAAACAGGAGTAATAAAGGCTTGTTTCCTGATTTGATTTTCATGGTACTGTCTCTGCACCTACTCCTGGTTGCCTGCTGCTCTGGTTTGTTTGCTCAGGTGGAGCAGAGTGTGGGTAGAGAGACAACTTAGGCCACTGAATACTTGTGGCTTTTTTTGCACCTGTATCTGTGCCTTACCTAGTGAGCCCTCTCATAGCAAGAATATTAATCTTGGGTAAAGGCTGTTCAAATGTGACTTTATTGTTTCTGGACAGTTAGTCCAAGTATTCATGCCACACCATACCTAATGTATTAATTATGGCTAGAGCTGTTTCTTTTGCGGAGTCATACCTGGCTTTACATCACGGCTGTAGCCACGTTTGACTGTACTTACTAAGATCCCAAAACAAGGATTTCTCTCATTTCATTAGACCTGACTGTGTGAGGACATAGCACTTGGGAAGAAGGAGAAACTGGTGACTGTCAGTAGCCAGTATTCCTTATCTCCTGATTCACAAAGCAGCACAGTATTCTTTGACACTGCTCTTTCTCACCTTCAAATGAAAGTGTTGGAAAGATGACTTCTACCCTTTCATTTTAATACATTTTAATCTTGTACTTTACTTTGCCACACTTACTTAGGCTTACTCCACAAGTCCTCCCATTGATGTTATTAAAATGTCAGCATACAGTGATCAGGCTACTTTGAAGATCCTTCCTGAAAAAAAAAAAAAAAAGGAGCAATTCTTTCTCTATACATTTTATCATCTCATGTAGATTAAAAAAAAGCCTCTTCAAACAAATACCCAATGGAACAGGTATCGTAAGAATTTATGTGGGCAGATAATTATGTTAATTTGTTGTCATTTTTATTATTGCCTTTTATTATTACTAAGCTGTTGCTTATTGAAGTAATAGTAATAGTAATTTCCCCTTCACAAAAATGAAATAATCTTCATGTTAATACATTTCTAAAATAAAGGTACTCACAATACAAGAAACATAGCAAGCAATGTGTGATTGTGTTTTGGCTCACAACAGAAATGAGTATCTGGAGGTCACAAGGAAAGCCTGCAAAACAGCAGACCTTGGTAAGGTGCAGAACAATGTGTGGGAGCACAACAGACAAATGAGAAAGGTTTTTTGAATAAGATGTGTGCCTAGCAGTATGTAGGTTCGTGACTCTTTTTGTATCACTCCTCCATCTTCTATTGTTTACAATAGTCCACTGCTATATCACATTTCTCATCAAAGTGCACTACTTTTGAGTCTGGGCTTGTGTCTAGCTGATACATCTCAAAGGCATCTATGATACTACAGGGGTGTCATAAGTACATAACTTTAATCCTTTATTCTTTCTAGTCATACTCCCGTTTTTGTTTATTAACTGCCACACTTTAGAAATTGTGGTCTTGAAGACTTGCCACCTCCCTGCTTCTTTCTGTTGTTGTATGTTGCCTTCAATTTAAGCAAATAAATTAAGTCCGTGGCACCCAGCTTCTGTCTCAAGGTTTTCACCTGCTGCTTCCAGGCAGAAAAAGAGCTGTTCTCCCCAGTCTGCAGCTGTAGGCTAATTATCTCTGGTTTGTCAGCAGAAAATTTAAAGAAATACACACTTTTACTCGTTCTGTTTTGGTTTGGTTTTTTTCTTTCAAGTAAACCACAGGCCAAGTGTTCTCCATGTAATTTTTAATTTAACACTACTGGCTTCAGAGCCTGTACATAATAGATGAATTTAACTGGGTAGGTTATGATTCACCTAACTCTTCTCCCCAGGCGTCCAGTGGAGAATTCATGCACCATTTGAGTCTTGGATTCCACAACAGAAGTCAGACACCTAAAATTTAGGTTTGGGCACTGCAATTGCCACAAGTCTTTCTGCATCTGGGGCACAGAGATGTAACTCAGCTCTGCCTGAGGCTGCTTGCCCTTCCCCCACCCCTTCAGCCTGATGTTTCCTGCCCCACCTTAGTAAATAAGTGAATGAAGGGCATTAAAGACATAAAGTCAGAGTGTTTCTTTCCCTCATTCAGATTATAAATGTTTAAGACTGTGCCTCTGATTTTAGGAGGAATTCACCCCCATTTTAGGGAAAATTCAGCCTCATTTCTGAAGATACAGGGTTTTCCCAAAAGCAGGATAAGTTTGATAACAACTCTAGGTGTATCAACAAGATAAGATGCTTATTATTTCTCTTCACAGTAGAAGGAAGGAATTTTTAAAAAGTAATTAGTTTAATATGTGACAGTTTCCTTTAATGACCCACTTAAACATGAAATAAATAAGGTCACCCAAAGTTTACACCTGAGCTATTTGAACACCACTAAAAGAAGCAGATGGAGCAATGCTGAATTCTCTGTTGACCTAGCAGTAATTTTATTCATGTTGCCAGCAGGAATACACTGGTTATTAATTAGTTTACTAATCTTTAATATTTTTTGCATTAGTTTATAAATAGACATTTCTAGATTAAATCAATCATTTGTCAAAGATCTGACAGGTCAGCCATGTCCTTGTCAGAGAAAGTGGTTAACACTGCATTTAGCAGCTAAAAATTGTCTCTGCTAATGGAAGAGAAATAGGAATCCATCCAAATCTCACGGAACTAATTCTAAAATAACAAGACAAACCAGCGAGGCTTTCTTCTCCACCTTATAGTGGAGAACTGAAAGCAGTTGTAGACACCTAAGAAACTGAAGCCTGTGGAAAAGACATATGGCATAGGATCCATCATGTGACTGCCTTGATGAAAAAAACCAAAGACATCTGAAAATGTCATCTGTGAATCTTGACTGTTGGTGGGAACATCCCTCACCCAGAGTTAAGCTTTTTGAAGTGCAAGGCCTCAGCTGTTTCCTTGGCACTTCCTGCTGACATCCTTGTCTTTGATGCCAGCACCAGCTCTGCCTCTTTTAGCATAAAGTACTTGTCCTTAACATGAGGATAGATTTTTACCTAAATCTTTTACCTAAATGATTTTTAACTCTTGCTCTGTTTTCCCCACAGTTTGTAACGTCATTTGACTTAATGAATTTGGAGCTGTGACTATATATACATAAAGTGCCCCAAATGCTCCAGTGGGATGGTATTTTCTGCAGTTATTGTACCCTTTGCAAAAATCGTCCCTGCTGCTTGACCATTTGGTATAAGCCAGCTTGTTCTGGCTCTTAGTGATAGAAAATGCACAAATAAGTTGATTTCATAAATATGTTTGCAACATTGTTCCTTTCTGCCTTTACTCTTTTTGAAAAAAAAGGGCATTGATTCCCCATTTATTTTCCACTGTTCAGATTTTAAGCCCTTTGTAGTTATATGAATATCAGAGGGATTTAAAACCACAGTGCTGAAAGAGTTAAGCAGGTTTTAAGCAAAGAAAATATGTGTCCAGACTTGTTGAAGCTTTTAAAATGCCATCTAAAAATCAGTGTAGAGAACTCAGCACCAGCTCTGCTACTGAACATAGAAAGCAGTACTTTGCAAAGAGCACTTTCTTGTTCAAGTACTCTAAAAGTGTATTTTTAAACATCTGGAGCTGTGAAAGCTGTTCGGCTGAGACTGCTATAGGAGGAGGCAGGGGATGGCAAGCAGCCATGGGATCAACAACATAACACCTGGTTTCTGACCTAAAGTGGCTAAGAAACTGAACATCTCATCATTGGCAGACACAGCTTCCCTGCAACATGATCTCTTCTCTGATATATTTGTGTAGTGCTCTTTTTAGGCCTCCTGTAGGCTTTCGCTACAGAAAAAAAAACCCAACCCTCTGAATTCTTTCTTTCCTTGTAGAAACTGGCAGAGAGACAAAAAGCAGAGTATGAAAGACAGTAAATGGATCTCAGCAGGAGGAGCCCTGTTCCCCTTATAATGACCAGCCAGCATGTCTGTTGCTCCAGTGCAGAAATTCAAGTTTTGTCTTTAAAATCACCAGGCATCTTCTAGACCTCATGGATTCCCTAATTTTTCCTCCAGTTCCATATTATAGCATTCACGCTTCCTGCTACAGGGGTCTAACCGTATCAAATGTTTCTCACTCTGCCAGAAGGATTCCTTACAAGCACTGTGTATTTGTTTCAGGCCTACGCACTTCCATACATTTTTTGGTATAGACGTGTATGGAGTCAGTGGGAACTGTGCCTGCGTAGGGCAGAGCTGAATGCAGCCCCAGATTTACTGTGTCATCCAGTATTTGTAACACAATAGCGTTTGTCAAAGTGCCAGTGTGAAGTGCATGTGGATTTCAAACAGCTGTACTGCTGCCATATGCTGCCCTTTGGTTAAGCCATGCCTTAAAGTTCAGCTTCCCATTTAGAGCAAAAATTGACAGATTCATCTTTTTTGGATCTTGAGAAGCAGTCAGGCTCTTTGCTGTGCATTTTCTCGTCTAAATCTGTCCGATTGGTGCTGTTGACACCTCTCCCTGACATTGGCCCCAGAGGGTGCCTTGATCTCTGAAAAAAGAAGCCTCCTGAAGGAATCCACTGTCCACCATCAGTGGGATCTCAGTGTTTGGGATCTCAGCCCAAGACAAAAGTTCAGAAGAGGGTACCTTGCCAGTAAGACCCAATCTCCCATTTTAGGATGTGGCAAATAGGGACAGTGTGAGGGTCAGAGGCCTCAAACAAGATTTAAGCTGTGCAAATGGGCTTGCAGTTTCTTCTGAGACATGAAGCATGTCCTCCATATTAAAGAAGTACTGCCTAAATATCTGGTTTGGGGATAATCTTGATCTACCTCTCTCACTGAACAACAACAGGATAATACCTCTGCACGTGACTGGTGAGCAGTGTTGCAGCCTGGCTCCCTAGATTGCTGGTTCACAAATTTTAGAGGCTTTTCTGAGCTATAGCTGTTTCATCTACCACAAGGGATAAAACTACAACAGAAAATACCTGACAGGGCACTAACCTGAAATCATATAACCATACCTCTGTTCTGAGTCATGCTAGCAGTGTGTTGCAACCCAGGACTCCCACATCCCTGGTGAATGACCTAAACTGCATGTTTTCAGAGGTCATGGAGATGGTAACAGTCTGGTTGCTAGCAGGGACTTTTAGTACGTGGGAAAGGATCCAGACTTAGCTCAGGGTGTGGTCTGTCTAAAAAAGATGGATTGAGAAATGAGGCAAATTGTTAGTACATGGGTGATTCATGTGGTTTGTGAGAAAAAAATGGATCAAGAGGCCTGTTTGAGAAAGGCGCTTTATTCATCTGGTTATACAACAACAGAGTATTCAGAGAAATATTTCCTGTTAATGTATTATAAAGGAAATATCCTGATTTTGCTATAGAGAAACATAGGTAGAAACCTCTTAAGCATTGTAACTGCAGCCAAAAATATAATCCTCTCTTTCTGGATAGGATAGCTAAGAGGTGCTCTGCAGTTTCAAATCCTACTACTATTAATGCAAGCTTAAAGTGCTTTATCACCATCCAGGATGTTTTACAGGAGCAGTTTCCTAAAATGCTGTGGACAAAATAACTGGCCAGGATGGTATCCAAACTGTTTCTCATGCAGTTCCTCCTCAGCTTTTCTAAGGTTATGCAATTTTGACTAGTAAACTATATATTCTCTCCCTCTTTCTTTTTAAAGAACAAAGCAGAACTAAGAGAGAGTTCAAAGTACAGGGGAAAAAAAAGTGTTTGGGGCATGGAAAATTCACTAAATGAAAATAGACAGGGAAGCATGGGTGCCACAAGAAAGAGAATGAGATGAATGAATTTTAACTTTTTTAAAGGTAGAAATATGCTAACAAGTGATAGAACTTAGGAGTTGATTTTCCTGTCTCAGAAGAAAGGAATAGAAAGATTCAAAAGTGGAAAGCTAAAAATTGATCAAAGAAAACACTCTCTCTTATGATGTGTGACTGAACTGTAAAACTCCCCTCCACAGAAAGCCACACAGGCCTGGAATTCAGGGAGATTTTTTAAAAATCAGGACTTCAACACGCATTAAGAGTGCTCTGGGTTCTGATTTTTCACTGCCCCTAAAGAAAAAGAACTTAGTGCACTTAACAATTACATTTGTCTTAGAATAGCTGGCAATGGATAGGATGTTTCCAAGAGCCAGTATTTCTAAGGGACTTGGAAATGTTACTGAATGGGTCTTATATTTTATAGGAATTTAATTGCCAGCTGATTCATGTCTGTCAGTTGGTTGGTAATCAGGGGCCAAATTCTTCAGGGCACTAAAATCAGTCAGTGCATCAAGGAGAAACTTCATGCTTAAGAAACAATGTTCGGGTCAGCCGCTGTTCCAGGAGCCGGCAGTAATGTTAAGTGGAGCTGTCAAATAGTAAGTAGGAAGTGTAAACCTTCACAGATCTCTGTCTGCGACCCAGAAACAGCCTCTCCAGAGATGCCGGTGCCGACCTCCGGGTCTGCAGAAGACGCTGCTGTGACAGTCACAGCTGGTTATCCCTGCATCCGTGATTCCCACCACCCGTGAAGCTTCCAAGGGATTCATTAAGGCGGATCCTCCTCATTGTTCCTTGCAAAGCACGTCTGGCAGAGCGGTGCAGCAGATGAGCTAAGGCATGCCAAAAGCCGGGGATCAGCCCCACGTGCCTCCCTTACAGGCTCAGCCCACTTCCAAGGAATCTTTTGAATTCCGAGCGGTTGCTCTCAGGGCCGTGCACAGAAAGCTGAATGGACTGAACTTCATCACACGCAGCTTCAGCCCTGTCTGCCATGCTCGGTGCCACGGCGAGCGAGAGCTGTGTGAAACTCCTGCCTTGTGCAACATGGAGCAGCCCTTCCTTTGGAGAAGGAGTTATTCAAGTGCTGGGCACTGAGACTTCGCCACCTCCTCTCGGCCTCCCTGAGCAAGCCTGAACAGCCCACAGTAATCCCTCCCTGATGGTGACTGAAAGAGAAAATAAAACCAGTCTGTCTAACTTTGGTCAGCAACGATGGGGCTTTTCTGGAGCAAAGTGTGCTGGTTTTTCAATCCATCAGTGACACAGCTAAGATGCAGTGGTAAAATATCTCTCAAAGAAGTGGTGCAAAAATGACTCTCCCAAGTCTCATCTGGATGCTTGTAGGCACCAGCCTATTAATGGTGTCTTGTGTAAAGAGGATGCTGTGGAAACATTGCAAGCAGCCAGCTACACAGGGAGACAAAAGTGTTGTATAACTTGATAAATATAGTTCTGATGCTATCTTTGAAATATTTAGGCTGAGTAAAAAAAATCCAAAGCAAAAACGTCTGCTGCTTTAAAATGCAGCACTAGAATGGAGTGGAAGGGAGCTGGCAAGAGGGATTTATGTCTTTTCTGCAGGAACAGTGTCTTAATATAAATCCCTTGTATTGTGTGTAATCACATAGGTTACACCTTTTGGTGGCCAAAGTATCCAGAATTCAGTTTTATCGCTGCTCCTCATTAGAGACTGAAAGGACAAAGTTATATAAGAAGCTGGCTGCCACCAGACTGGTGCACCGACAGTAAAACCAACAGCACTTTGTCCTCTCCAGTTTTGAGCTGGCTCAAGGAAACAAACCAAAACCAACTATTGGTTACTGCCAAAAGCCATTCTGTCTTTTTCAAATATGCTCACTCAGTTTTGTGTTGCACATCAATAACTGCTTCTTAATTTTTCTCAAATGAACTGCTTACACTTTTCTGAGAAGAAAATATAACATATTCGATAATTTTTCTTAAATTACAAGAAGCAAGACAAAGCAATCTGGGATACTTTTAGCTTAATGTATTGATGAATGGAAATGTAAAACCAAGCAGATTGAAATGAGCTATATTTAAACTGTATTTAGGAATTTTACTGCATGCTATTTTCCTTCAGATGCAACTGAATAAACACAAAAGGAAGAGATAAAGCCATATAAAAATTCAAACTAAAGCTGATTGAAAAATAAGGGGCTTATAAGAAAACACAGTCTTGGTACAGGGACGGTTCCTGTGTTCAGAACCTTATTTTTTTCACGAAAAGTTGTCACGAGCTGAAATCCAGAGACAGGCATATAAAGGGTGAAAAGCCTAGGGCAACATTTGAAAAGAAGCTTTCAGGGTGAGTAACAAAAGCTTTGTCCAGAAATTAAACCTTATTTGGGAATATATGAAGCCCCAGCGAGGGCTGGTGTGATGGGCAGGGCTGGTGTGATGAGCAGGTGATCAGGGCATGGCATGTTGGCGTGCAATAAACAGGCTGAAGGAAAGCAGCCAGCATTTACTCAACAGTGGGAATTCAAGAAAAGACCTACAGACCCAGCCTGAATCTCTACAGCTTGGATACTGTTTTGAGGTCTGGAAAATTCAGATGTGCTTTGTTGGTTATGTACAAAAAGAAAACATAACACATAATGAAGGGAAAGTGTGAAGCAAAGGCAGCACATGCATGATTTTTAACTCTTTCATTGTTACTTGGATTTCCCCAAATCTCAAGATCTTTTAGTGTGACAAACAAAGGGCTCTTTCAGCCTCCTGGTCTCACATCCTCCCATATTTCTCATGGCAATGAAAGCTGAAGTGCTATTGATTCTGAATAATTACTAAATTATTCATGTGGTCATACGCTTCCAACAGCTGAGTTTAAAGACAGCCAAAATTAGGTATGTTGAATGAATTAAGAGATTTGGAAAGAGTAGGAACATAGCATGTGGGCATGAACAGATAATGTAATAACACTGCACAGCTGACCTGCCTGTTATGCATAAGGAATAGAACTGAATGCAGGAGTAGGAAGGAATGAGTTTAAATATTAAAGAGAGGCGAAAAAGACTCATTAAAAAGTGAACAATTTTTATTACACATTTGCCAGTAACCCAGCCTACTTTTAATGAACAGATATAGCAAATTGCTGACAATATTCAATAAAATACAAAATACAATTTTTATGGCAGTGATAGAAGTATTTTATAAAAGCAAGTCACTGTTGGTATGTTTTTGAGTACAATCTTCACAATATTCAGACCAACACTCTTATAAAGCATTTTCTCATAGCTGAGGGCTATAATAAAATCTGTTTGAGTATTGCTTATGCATGTGCAATTCTGAACTGTGATAAGTAGGATCAGATATCAAACTGAACTATGCTAATTTATATCCACTGAAGGTCTGATCTAGAAACAACGATCCTCCCACCCTCAACGAATTCCACATATTATTAATTTCATAACTGCACTTCTTCAGCAGTCTAAGCACATGAGGGTCTTTCAATGCACTTATCAAAACACAAGTCCTGTTCCAGGGGCTATGACAGCTGCGCACACGGTTCTCTGTTTTTTGCAGTTTGAATAGTCCTACAGTTATTCAATTCTTGCAGATCCTTGGTGTTTTTTTCACAGGAACCTAGGCTGCAGAAAGCACTGAGTTCTGGCCTGGGCTCTCCACCCCATTTAGGTGGAGACTGAGGAGGCTCAATCTGCTCTCAATGTCTAGCAGAACAACCTGGCCTGATCTCTCTTACCTGAAACAACAACCAATTCTTACCAAACACTACACTTTCATCTGTCTACACTTTTCTTCTGTTTGCTGTTACATGTTTTCCACCAAAGCCTTTCCCAGAGCTGTGAAGGCTCTGTTTCTCTCCCTCCACAGTTGTCACCTTGCTCTGCTTTCTCCCTGGATTTTGTCAGTGCAGATGTCCCTGAGCCTCCTCCTCAGAAAGGCACTGCCTTCTCACACACTTTCCCTCTCTTGCCTCCTCCCTCTGTTCCACAGGCCTTCCTCCAGAAGCAGCCACCAGCAACTCCACCCCCTCATCCTCACAGTGTTTGGGCAGGCTCTTGCCCCTCCTTCTCAAGAGGGTTTCCTATGGATTGCATTATGCCTTAATTACGCATCAAAGTATTTGCATGCATCATGTGAAAGAGGGCTTTATTTTGTTTCACAGACGATAGCTCAGTCAGCTGAATCCAGCACCGTTTGGATTATGAATAGCATGATCATTAATACACTGTGGTATATGCTCCAACATTCATCTTTTTCCAAAACAAATATTACTTGATTTCTGGTCTGATGCTTCATGTAATGACATACCAATTGTATGAGGAGCTTGTTTGGTGTTTTTAAACCCTGGGCATTTTCCCCACCAAAATTTGTATTGTGGCTGTGAAGATGGAGAGTGGCAGTTAGAAAGACTGAATTTTCATTGTCCTTTATTTTGCTAACCACTACAAAATTTTAAGCTTTTCTGCAAAAAGAAAATATATGACACTCATAGAATCAAAACGAGTGTGCTGCTGACTGAGTGAGCATTTGATCAATGCACCACAGCAAAGCTAAAGAGACACGCTGAACAAGAGGTACAACATTTTAAACCAAGGCAGTAACATTGTTATGCTTACTTTGTGAGGCACTGTTTTATATAACAGATCCTAATTCCACTCTAGATGGATAACTACTGTGAATTATAATTTTATTTTCCACTTAGTGGAGCCTATTAACTTGGACTAGCTCTTTCCAGAGACCGGTTTTGTAATAAATGCAGTAAATTCGGATTTTGTGCTTGTTTGATAATTAATAGTGAGGTGTCAGCAGGAGGAAAAATAAGAATTTTTTTTTTTTTCCTCTGTGAGTTATAAAAGATGGGTTGTAAGACAATGACTTTATGCTGAGTATCTAAGGCATCTTTTAGTAAAATGACTTCAGCAACTCAGTGGAGATTCTGCTCTCTTTGGGAAGGTATGCACGCAAGGCACTCCTGTTAACCAAGCACCCTTGGCCCCAGGCATAAATATACAGATAGTTATTACACTGGCAACGACTTTTCCCTCCTAGTGGAGACACAGTTTATGGCAACACCAATTTTCCCTTATTGCTAAGACAGTGGCAAAAATGGGTGTCAATACACATGCTAGTTATAAATATATACAATAATATGTTTATTATACTTGGAAAAAAGAGGCACAGCAATGAAAATACCATGTAAACTTGACGCTGTCGAAGTATTTGTTTATCAGCATCTTCCAGTATTTAGCAAGGATCAAAATAAAAACAATAGCCTTGGCCTTAACTGAGCTAGAGCCACAGCTCTAACAGATGGCTGTGCCAGACATGCTTTCAGCATAGACCAGACCTGAGCACCTCACAGCAGATGACGTTGCAGGAGCCCTCACCACATCCCACCGAGATCAGCAAGTGGGAGTGCCTGTGTGCAGCCATGAAGCAGGGAGTGAAAACACAATCCAGTGAGTATCTGTGTGCTCAGAGAACACAAGGCTATCACCTTTAAAGTAACTTACAGATGTAAATAGAGGATTAGGCCCAAGATTTACTTTACTGAGATGCCAGAAGATGCTCACATTTCACTCTTATGCCTTCTGCTGGATCAAATCTCACAAGGTCATCTGTACCAGAGCCAGGAGGTGAACCTAAGTGACACTGTGACTTTCCCTTTAAGGTCAACTTCCAGCGGATTCTGTAAACTGGATCTCTAAAATGAGCTCTGTCTGCAAGAAGCCATACTAGTTCAACCATCTCCCAGTCCAGGGGTTTCTGTACGTCCCATTTCAGAGAACTTGTGCCATTGCGACATGCTATGTGTCTTCACCATACAGTCATTTTTCTCTGGTTATTCAGAAAATAATAAATAATTTGACAAATGGGAATTGCACGACCCACTCTACAAATAGCTAACTGCCTTTCTTCTGTGAAATTTCTATGGCTAATTGGCATCTGTTGTTAAAATGACAAATGCATATTTGCCTTCTGTAGACCTTCCCACCTGTTACTCTATGGATGATCATACCATTTATGTGCTACTAAAAAATGGAAAGGTGCTTCACTTTCAGGATGATTGGGTTTTGTCAGAAAATTAAGGCATTTTTTATTGAATGAATTTGTTACCCTAGTGAAAATTAGGGCAGGAGAACCACACATTTTGTATTAAGGCATGTGCTACCTGCACGTTGGCTCCCATCTCCTCTAGGCTGCAGTGGAAGAACCATGAAGAGATTTCTTTGCAGCACTTCCAATCCTTCATCCTCCCAACATCTTCCATCTCCTGTCCCTTCTTGCTCAGCCCCATCACCTCAGGCTCACCGCTTCACCTCCTCAGGAGAAACAGTGCCCAGAAGGCTTCAGGTTTTTTTTTTTTTTTTATGATTCTGCCCCCAGAGTACATCCACCCCATAATGTCTGCAAATTATTTATGTGGTTATACTCTCAACTCCAAGATCATCCAAGAAAACTGGCTACTGCATCTGATGGCAGTTCACTGACTTCCAAGGACATAAGATGCCCAGGTGTTTTCTAAAATCTGCTGATATATGAAGGAGAGAATTTGAAAGAAGTAGGTTAACAGAAGTCAGTGTACTCTAAGGAGATCTATAAACCACAAGCAATCAGATTGGAGAAAGCGGGGAGGGACAGACAGGAGGAAGGCAGGCAGGCAGGCAGGCAAACTTGGTGACTTTCTTATTTATTTTCACCTTTTAAAGAAGAAAAATTTTGCAAAACTGAAGAAGAAAATACTTAGAAGGCAAGGTTTCCATAGGAAAAAAATATTTTATTTTTTTAAGAACAAATTCAGTTTGAAACAGACGTGGAATGTGATTTTCATTATTTTCATTTTCTGGGAACTAATTGCAATGTGGAACTAAAGCAGATTTCAAACTTATGACCGGCTAGTTTTAATACAGAATGAAACAAACAAACAAACAAAACCAAAAATAATATTAAAAAAAAAAAAGAAAAAAGAAAGAAGAAATTATTTATAACTCAAGCATAATACTGTGTTACTTACAAACCGGACAAAGAAATTCTTAAATAAATATTCATGGTACACAATTTCAGCACAAATATGCGGCAATTTGGCAACCTTTTATATAATTTTTCCTCAATACAGTGCAAAGGGGAATGACACTGCCTTTAAACAAGCTGTAGCTAAATACATTGCAAAATTCAAATTTTATACAAAACATCTTGCTCAGACTTTATAAAAAACCAACATTGCTCTATATACACAATCTGGTTAAGAAAAGCCTTGTTTATCTTGTTTTCATGTGGGTTTTTTAATTATTTAAAAATGTGAATAAGGCTACTGTAACACCCCAAATCCATATACAGTAAATCTGAACCTATTTACAGCATCTTCACTTAGACATGATGGTGCAAATTCCAATTCGGGTGACTAGGGATGATCATACAAGCAAGGCATTTACAGTAACTTTTCAAAGCTGGACCAACGTCAAAGAAAGGAACAGTTGGTAGATTGTCATAATTCTGCACCAGACACAAAACAGACGCACAGTACAATTTTTTTTTTCAATTGGTTGCAGGTTGCTCTTGAGCAATTAGTCTGATTTTTTTTCACAGTTTAGTGTGTAACTAGAATGTAGCCAACTGATGAAGCATAGATATAATTTAATAAAAATAAGGATCAGTAAGCCCCTCTTTTCCCTTTCTCCCCCTCCCCCAAAATAAAATCTTAATGACTTACAAGAGAACCTTGTATGGATGGATTCATAGAAAAGAAGGGTTGTTGAAAAGAATTACATATGTACTGTAGTTAGTCACCATGGTAACCTTCCACAGAACCATGGGTTGGAATTCTTTTTGTTTTTTTGTTTCTCTCTTTTGGACCAACATCCCAACATTATTTTCAGGTTCAGAAAACAAAGAGAGTGATCATTTCTATGACAGATATTTTTCTTTTCTTTTTTTTCCTTTTTTTCTTTTTTCCTTTTTTTTTTTTTTTTTTTGCAGGTGCTCACCGGAGGTCTGAGAACCCTAAAATGCTGTTGCTACATTTTCTTTCCAAATCAGAAAGCAAAGTGTTACCATAGTAACATGACTATGTTAGAAATGTCTATTTGCATAGCACATATAAAAGTAGAGGTTTTTTTATTTCCTCCCTAGGGTGGGAGCTTTAGGGGAATAGCCATGCTAAAGAGAAAACTTAAACCTGAAACCCCCCTCTACGAACCTCAACAAAATCTACAGAACACATCAGCCTGTAAGGCAAGGGAAAACACAACACAGAAAATAAATGCCGGCACATCTTGTGGTTAAATATGTGATGCAGTAACACTGAATTCCTGATATTTTGGACCTTGTATTTTCTACTTTTCTCTTACAAGATGCTTTGGAATTTTTTTTAAAACTATGCTCCCACTGGTGGTTTTGGATAGCTGATTTTTTTTCCAGAAGTATTAAAAAAAAAACAAAACCTGTGCGCATATGCATATGTATAAATACACATACGTATGCATATATAGACTTATATATGTTTGTACATATGTAAAATGATGACAAGTTAAGACTATGTAATTGCCGCAAATGAATTTCACATCTTCTGGTGTAGATTCTGTGCAATCTCAAAATATATATTAGTAAAAAAAATCCAAACCAAAAGTAAGAAAGAATGAACAAAAGAAAAACTCTCACTTTATATCCCTTGTGTTCTATACACCTATTATAAATAAGACATAATTTCCTTCTCCATCTCAGTGTCATAATTTATTTTACGGACTGCCAGAGGTTTGCCATATGTGCTTTAACTTTGCAACAGAGCACCAATGAACTGCTGTGTCAGTCAGTACCTACACTCACTGTGCAGGGACAGCACTACAATAAGCCCAAGTGCCAAAAGGGTCAGTCACAAACAAATTCTGCTTTACTTTTAGAGATGAGAAAGGCTTTGTGGTTTGTTGTTTTGTTCATTTTTTTCCCCCACAACTTTATCAGTGATAGAATTATAGCTCACTTGACCCATCGGCTTATAATCATCTTGGTCACTTGGCTCTCTGTTGTTTTCTTAAATGCTTTCCCTGTGTTTAGTATAATGTGATAGTATAGCAGCTGAGTCTGCTTAAGTCATCCAAAGCAGACTACGTTTTTGCTACAGCTTCAAAGCTGTGTATTTTATTGCCAGTACCACAACAGCTCTGCCCTAATATATCCTCAGTGGCCTGCTATTGTCTTGTCTTCTCCAGGCTTGTTCACTTACTAACAATACCCCTTTGTTCTACTGTATTGAAGGTACTATTTTTTTCTGCACACTGGTATTTGATAACCATGAATTCCTTCAAATGCAGCCTTAATCCACTGCGCATGTTATTGTGTTTCCTTCCTACTTGCCTCTTACAACTTAGCATACCAAAGTGCTGTGCTACCTAAATGCATTTTTTTTCTTCCCAGCTTCTATTTTTGAGGCAGCAATATTCAACTGCAACTTCAATCAGCCCTTCCCTCCACCACCCAGTCCTGCTCTTGACTTTGTTGACAGCCTAACTTTTTGGCTGGAAGGCTCCGTACTATCAAACACAATTTTTATAAATGCATTACCCATTCAAGTGAGGCTGCTGTAGCAGATGGATGGAGTGTGGATCTCCAAACATTAATGTTCCATTAGTGATTCAGGAGGTGGAGTGAAAGGAAATCTTATGTGAAGGATGGCAGAGCCCTGGATAACAGAAACAAATGGAACAGTGACGGACTAAAAGCAAGAGAACTTTAACAAGTCTTACTTAGACACCAAGGTCTGTGTGACAAATCCAGTACACACTGAGAGACACACAAAAGTCAGAAGATTGCATTTCAAGCTTGATATATCCTAGAGCACCTTCCCAGGATGCCTAGAGCTATTAACATCCACAGATTGCTCCATCTTCCCTTGGCTTTTGTACATGCCTGAACGCCCACAGCACATGGCTTTGAGGATGATTAATGTAACAAGAGTACAGCAATCAGAATGGGCATCTTCTACATAAAAGTCTTCCAGCTTTTAGTGAATACTTATTCACCGAGATAGGAATTCTACAGACTAGGTAAGCTGTCCAGCTCGCGTCGGTTCCTGGAGAAAGAGCTGTTGCCTTCTCCCCCCTGTGCTTAAGTCAATGCTAGCGCACAAGGCGTCATCACAAACCCCAACAGAAAGCATTTGACCAGTGAGTTTCCTCTACGACTCAACTGTACCACAGAGCTGGTTGTGTGTTTCTCAGACCTTGTAATAAATGTTCGCTGGACTCTGAGGAGGCATCTCTTGAACTATGTACACCGGATGTCCATAGTCGCCGCTGACCTTTTCATAGTGGGGGCAAAAGACACTGTCTGCAGTCCTTAGAGGAATGATAATGTCACTGGGCTCAGAACCATTGTTGTTGCCACTGCGTTTTGGGGTGGCTAATGTACTAAGTGATAGAGTTGTCGTGTGTTGCGGGGAATGCTTCCTGTGTCTTCTCCGGTACTTCAACAAAAGAACCACCAAAGTGATGATGATGACGATGAAAATGATGCACCCTGATGCAATCCCTGCAAATAAGGCCACCTCTGAACCCAGTATACTGGAATGCCCAGCCTTACTGCCATCTGTGCTAGATCCTGGAAAGAACGGAAATACAATAGACAAGAGTTATTGCCATCCTGCGACCCATTTACGTTGCTTAAAAATGTGTAGAGTAAGCAAGACTGGAAGAATTAACTGACAGCTAAACTTTGACAAACCAATTACCCTGTTAGATAGCTAAATGCAAACAGCCGAAGTCAGCAATCAATATGAAACAAGACTTTGTGCCTGTTGATCTCACTTTTGTGTTGCTCCCAAACCACCCTGTTTCATACATCATCATCCATCAGCGGCGAGAACTGTCACTGACAAGGCAGCCTTTGATGCACACAGCATCTTTTAACAGATGCCGGCCAGCCCCAGGCACAAGAGAGGGGTGGGATAGGACTGGAAGGGAAAATAAAACAGGGAAATGACAATTCTCAGAACAACTGGCACTGTTCAGTGCCACACTGTTCCCTCTGCTATTTTATCTTTTGCATATTGATTTAAGTTTAACCATCTTTTGTGCCTCCTTACACGGACTCCTCTTGTTTGGAAATGAAGCTAAGGAGCTTGAGGCAGCATGGGAGAGGCAGAATGGCTATGGCACGTCTGTTAGTATTAACGTACATTTACTTAAAAGAAAACACTACCATGCATTTGGTAGTCAGGAAAACCCCACACGCTGAACAGCCTGTTGCATATTTGCCACTCATCACACCATCGTATTATTTGTCACAAAAATTAAATGAATGCTCATTGACACTTTTTCACTTCTAAGTTTTAACCCATTTCCCTCTCTTGATGTTCACTCACAATGGAAAAATGATACAGATGTTACATTATCATAATTGTTAACTCTTCCTACCAAAGCCTCTACAGGGATGAGCTGAAGCCAAAGACTCATTAGCCCAATAACTAAAGACAGAGCTGCCAAGGAAAACTTGCGGCCTTTTTTGGGAAACCCAGAATCACCTGTCAGCAAAGTTTTGCTTTGTAACATTACTAATTACTGAATTTTCTTCTGGACAGCTTGAGCCTTAAGAGTTAGGTTTTCTCTTGTTCACCCTTATGAGTGAAATGCATCCTGAAGATATTTGTTTTGAATCATCTATTTATTTTGTTTAGATAATTATTTAAAAAAAAACCAAAACAAAACCCCAAAACTTTACATTTAGTAAAAGACCAGCCATACATGTCTAGACTTTATATGGTCAGCTAAAAGATCAGGACATTAATTATAGATCCTTGAAATAAACCTTATAAATGGCTGTCGAGAACCACTTGATAATGTATTATGCAGGAAGAGAAAGAGACTCGCTCATCTTCCAGAGTACTAAACGTAAGGCAGTACTGGCCACTGTGAAGCTGCTTAGCAAATGTCCTATCCAAAAGTTTTCCTGTAAATGAGAGACACTGTCACAAGAAGTAATTAACTTCTACAGCAGAGTGGAAGAGGGGAGAGAACAGCTGTTGCCAAAACTTGCAGCTCCCACACACTATCCACTGGAGCAATCAGAACCGGCTTTTGCTTCATCTCACAATGAAAACATTTGCTTTCCTGGTACGTTAATGGTAAAATAAAGCACATTTGGGGACAAAGGAGGAGAAGACATTCCAGGGCGAAGTCCCACCACACCTACCTGAGTGGTCCTTCACAAAGGGGCTGGTGGTGGAACTCTTCCCGTTGGTGCCAGCTTCCTGCTCGGGGCGCTTGGTGGGATCCGTGTGCCTGGGCTGCCCTGCCGAGTTAGGATCTGGGGGAGAGAAAGACGACTCATGCAGCTTTGGCACTTAATGGTATGGAGTCTTACAAGCTGGCTCTAGGTACCTCGTGAAACACAAATGGTTTAACAGAAGAACCTTTATGCAAAGGATTGGGAGATATAAGAACGTCATTTTCCTTTTAAAGCAAAATGGTTATATTAGTTATTTCAGGTTTAAATTGTGAGGCCATCTGCAGAAACTATAGGGTCTCCTGTAATTGGCAAGAAAAGCTTTGCAGATGACGTTTCAGTTTAACTGAAGAAGTTGATTGACTACTAAACCAACTTCTACTTAGAAGAATAATTCTTTCTTCCTGCACAATAGGTTATCTATATGTGAAAAGAGACAATGAACAAAAACCTCTCTGTAATCAGAATTCATAACAAGCAAACTATAGAAATATTAGCTTCCCTCTTTTCATGTATTTTAAATAATTCTGAGCAGCAGAGTTGTGGCTTTTGTTTTTAAAATAAAAATAAAAATGACTGAAACACACTACTCCCAGGTGACCTTTCCTTCTAGGGATCTCTCCACTGAAGAGATCTTATTACACTAACCCTCCTTCTGTAGAAATCTGTCAGTAGCCGAGGAAGAGAAAATAGACTTTGCTTTCAGACTATAAGGGAGGAATGACCACACTAGACTCGACTGGCTCTCTGCTCTACACTGCTAAAAGAAGCCTGAAAACTAAAAAGGACATTGAGACCGATCAAAGTGATTTCATGAAACAGCAGATGGTCTTTACCTTGTCCAACTTTCATGAGGATCTTCATGGTTTTTGTCTGGCACACCCCTCCCTCCTGGTTATCCAGGCCCTCCAAAGACCCATTTGATGTTGCTGATTAAAAATAAAAGAAAAATAAATAAAAATAAAAATAAATAAAAATCAGGAAATCAACACACAAAGTGATGTGAACATGAGTGTCTAAAAGCAGGGATCTTTCAATCTACCAGGACCTGTTCTTGTTGCTCAGGCTGACCTATGGAAAGTTGTGAAATGTTGAAAGCCAAAGGAATGAATACACTGGTAAGCTGTACAATATATACAAATGGAGGAATGTGTTATCAAGGTTTCAAATTTACCCAGCAGCCTTTTATTTTCCTACGCACAATTGACTGACTGACTGACTTGGATAAAAACGTACCGTCTTGCTAAAAAGGTGATGGAGTCAGCTGAAAAGGAAGCTCTGGCAGGCTCAGAGGAGAAAAGCACTGAAAAAGCACCCTTTTTTTTTCCCCCTCCCAACAATATCTTTATAATCACCATGTTACACCTGCTTCCTCTATTACAAATCTCCTGCTGGAAGAAGTGAACTCATACAAAAGACCCAGGTGAAAGCTAAGATTCTGAACGGATAGGAAAACCATTTAATATTTTAAAGTACAATCTCATTTTTCTCAGCATTGAGGAGCCTCTGCGGGGGTGGGTGGCAAAGGGGATCACACTCTATTCTCAGGGAAACCTTTTAGCTCATACAAACAACAGGGTGCGTTCCCCTGTGTTGATATTGTTCTTGCTTATCTAGGTGCCAGCTGGAGCCATGCGATCCGGGCGCAGGCTGACACTGCCGTGCGATGTGAAGGCGAAGCACCGCTCCCTTGGAGAATCCACAATGCTGAATCACAGCGCATGGGTGCGCCGCTGCTGCCCCAGCCAGCTGCTGGTTGCAAAACAGCTGCTGGAAATGATTTGGGAGCTCCTCAGCAGGAGGTATTGCAGCCACTGCACTGCACTGGCCACCACGAGCAGGGCACAACCGCAGATGGTGGGCTCCGGATTCACTATGTAGGGAATGCACTAGGGGTTTTCCTACCCTGGTTGTTCTGGGGACGGAAATTTCACTGTCATTTCTTGGAGCTGTTTATCTGAGGCCCAAAATGAACTGGTGAGAGAGTGCATAGGCACCAGCACTGGGCCACCAACTGGAGAAAACAAATGGAAAATGGGATGTCAGGGAGCTCACTGCTTGCCATGGTGAACTGCTGAAGCAGCACATGCCTCCTCTGTAGCTCTCCTTTCAGCTTGTGAGCTTTACACTCTTCAGGTCTTTGTTTTTAATTCTTGCTCCTTCTCTTTCACCTTCCTTGGGGATTTTCTTTCAAATGAAGTCTATGTATATTTCCTTTTTCCTTCACAGTGTCTTCCTACCCCCATGGCAGTATTTTTCTTGCTCTAATCTTCTCTCTAGCCGTAAAGATATAAACCCCATACTGCTGAACCCTGCTTCCTAGCCTTTGATCTGCTTCTTGTTTTTGTTCCACTTCTGACTCTTTTGTGACCAACTCGAATTACAGCCACCATACAAACTTCCCAAACTGTGCTTCTTTTCCTAAAATTCCCTTCTCCTCATATGTGGTCCCTCCCAGTTCCTCCTCTTGTTCCCTCCCCTCTGTAAAAACATGACAATAGCTGTATGGCAAAAAGACTTTTCAAAGTACAAAAGAGCGTGTTGAGTAATTTAAGATAAAAGCTGATCTGAAATGTGCCACTGCATTGCCAGGCTCAGAAAATAATGGAGACATAGAGTTTTCTTTTCTGTTTTGTTTTTTTTTTGGGGTTTTTTTTGTTGTTTTTTTTTTTTTTTTTTCCAGGGNTTTTTTTTTTTTTTTTTTTCCAGAGGGGAAAAAAAATCAATACCAAGAACCCATCCCGGACATAAATCAAATGTGTCTTTGCTGAAAGTGTTTTTTATGATCTATTTGCCAATGTACAGCACAAGGACACAGAGAAAAAATGCAGTAAATAGAAATACCAAAGCTGAGCGCCAAAATGAATGTACAAATAATGAACACTGACTTTTTCTTGTGGTTTTCTCATTTGATTCTTTTTTTAATCGAGCCAAAGGGAATCACATCTCCTTTAACACCTTCTACTTGATTTTAATTGAATAGAATTCTGCTTTTTCTGAACATCAATGCCTTTTTATTCTTTAAAGGCCTATCCACTTAACCCACAGAGCAGGAGGCCTCAGTAGGAGGCAGAGGACGCAGTCTGACCTTAGTACAGAATAAGAAAGTAAGATGGCAAAAAAAATGCAAAATTACTTCAAATACAGTCTCCAAATGGGAAGACCCAGATGTACAATGAGTCTGGTTGTGCGCCTACGCCAGCGCAATCTGCCCCGCTTGCTTGCTAAAAGAATGCTTTCATAGCTTTGATGTCAGATGAATGAATTTGCAGAAATATTCACTTTTTCCACAGTTCTTCAAGGGATTTTAGGAAAGCCTGTGTTGTAAGTTCAGAGTACAGACTGCTACGTCCTGAGGAATAGGGAATTTTCAAAGAGAAGCACTTCAGTGACAAAGCAAAGTTTCCTTCTCAGCTTTTCCTGTAATTAAACTGACAATTACCCAAGGCCACCGGAGGAAATTATTTTTCAAAATTCATTAAGACTATTGAAATACAACCTTGCGTATCCCTAGCGTACCAGGAAGAAAGTGGGTAGCTTTAAACACATCGTTTTAAGCTTTGAAAAGCTGCACTGAAAAAAAGAAGTAATCTGGGACAGCAGAGAAAACACTGTTTCATACTGCTAATGTCCCTTTCACAGTGCAGTGTGCAGAAGTCAAACAAGGGAACGAGCACAAAATATTCCTCAAACACTCACTGTGGCCTTTCTATATTGATCTCCAAATGAAAATTACACCCACTGTCATTTTAGCTCCTCCACTGCACTCACACCTCTGTGGGAAAGTGACCCAGCACCTGCAGCTCAGCTCAGGCTGAAAGGATATTTAAAAAAAAAGAAAAGTCACCAATAGGAGCTTTGGATTTAAACACAAATGTAACACAAGTTTCTGGTATCCAAAATGGAAATGTTATCCTGTGGTGTGTTTATATAACCAGATTTTAAACCTTCCATCCAATTAATTCTTGTAAAAGAACGCGTTTTTTTACATTTAGGTCTAAATATGGATATATTTTAAAGTCAATTACTTGGATGACCTACCACACAAAGCCCTCTTCTAACAAGACTAAATACTTGCATATTAACATTAATAAACATAACTAATGATTAATACTAAGTTTCTCATTAGTATTAGTATGTTCTCAGGATCCCACACTTCACTTTGTATTAATACAAAGAAACTTAGAAGTAAGTAAAATGTTGCTAAACAGGTAGCAAAATATTTTAAAATCTTTTGATGGTTAAATACTATTTTATGAGACCTGTCCTGCTCCACGGGTGTCGACTGCAAAACTAGTAATGACAGTCAAAACCACATTAAATTATTCAACACTCTGTCCACACCTAAAAAACCCCACACATAATTGTGCTAAAATCTCTACTAATTTTAAGACCTTCTAACAAAATTGTAATAACTTATAGGCCATTTTACTGTAGTTTATCAGACACTGTCTGTCTGCATTCCTTGAGTACAACAGCAGCTGCCATTTTATAAGGAACGCAAGTTTAGCTTTTCAACATTCAGAAAACACTTATCTGTTATGAAATTATGTTTAAGAGTCTTGCTGATACATACCTACTTTAGAGAAGCTAGTATACATTTGCAGGTTCATAACACACTACTTTAACATATCCTCCTCCATACACAAGGGAGAAATTAAATTATTCAGACCAAAGAACTTAATTCTGATCTGCCTCCCCCTCTTTCAGAAATACGAATTGTATAAAAACAAACAAAAACCCCAACAAAACAAACAAAGAAACAAAAAAGGCTGGAACTCATGTAAATCAATGTATAATGTTTTACATTTATTTGCTTTTAAAACTCCACAAGTGCTGTTTATTGTACAAAGTGCATTAGTCATAAATGCAGAGGCAGGGAGTCAGTGAGCATAGCAGAGTCAGCTGACAAGAACAGTTCCTGGCTATGATTCTTATACAGTCCCCATGGAGAGGAAGTAATATTACATTTTAATATGTCTTCATTTGATTGTTATTACTCTGCCTCCCAGGAGGCTACGCCACTGCATGGATCATGGCTGTTTTCAACCTACCAGGCTGGTAACATTGCTCTAATCAGACGGAGAATTAAGCTGCTGGATTTGTGCCTGTATATAGCTTTTCATTCACAAAGAGATTAGAAATGAAGGCACAGTCACAAAAATTCAACTTCCTTCGCTCCTAAAAACACACGTTACCAAAATGAAAAAATGCCATCACAATTACTTAAAATACCAGCAGACAAAAATCTCAGCTTTTAATTCTGCTACACTTATTACCCACAGTTTCATGTTTTAGAAATGGGAAAAACATTACCTATTTGCAAATCAAATGACATATGCTTTGAATCAATGCAACTTTAAAACACATTTATTTCTAGAGCTTGAACATGAAATGGACTACATAGCTGATGAGAGAAACCATGATCATCATATTTAATCTTCCTGTGAAAACTAAATGGACCTTAAACTGCAGACTATAGGAATGAATGAGTGATGTCAGCTGATGGGCAAGGGCAAAATTGATTTTGTCCATCCTTAGTGTGCTGGACAATAAAAGTCATTGCAACACATTAAGGACACATCATTGATGAGGTCATGAAGAATTAATTGCTGCTGATTTGGATCTGTTAATAGTAAATTGAGAATTACTGTTTTTTTAGGGGCAGATTGCTACTATCCAATAGTAGTGATTTTCACAGTTTTTGTTCATTAAATACTGCTTGAATACTGCATCAGAAAATAGATTTCTCAAAATCAGAATAAAACACGATCAAGTAACAATACCCATTTCCATTTTTCCCCTGCTGTGCTTAGAAACAGAATGAAAAAACAGCAGCAAAAATCCACACAAGCTTTAGATCCAACAGTAGTAAGAAGTTATTCTTAAAGCAAAGCTGCACTCAAATCTCACATGCACTCTCAGGATTACTAAGTACATGTAAAGATTTTGCGAGTTTTTGTTTTATCAGGTACTAGAACACTATTTTGGCCAGGCATCGTTTGGGCTCTGACTGCTTTCAACTGCTTTTGGTCCTTTTAATGATCCCCTTAGTAAAGCACTAAATAAATAATTCTTCTTTTCCATAAATTTAGATAATTTCTAGGAGAGGTAAGAACACCGGAAAGCACATACTGCAAAATCCACAAATCACTGATCACAACAGGGAGGTTGTTTCTAAACTAGTTGTGGACAAAAGAACAAGATAGCTGAGATAACAGAAAGAGTGTTTTAATTAAATGGAATTAAATTCTGCCCCCCAGATCTAGCATGCCAGATATGCATGGAGATCTGAAACTAAAAATTTTTTCAGGCCTCTCACCAAAGATCAGGTAGTTTGGCACACATACTTCAGCTGGGTGAGCTGAAGAATGTTTAGAAAGAAGAGAAATATGCTAATTTCAAATACTAGCAACTAATGGTATCCCTCTTCTTGTAGTGACAAAAAATAAGACTGATACTGAAACCTTCGCTTTTTAAAAAAAATTAAATTGTCTTCTGAAATTTAACTGTCAGCAGTCCTAAACGTGGACCGTAAGTACTAAAATGTAAATGCATTATGAATAGTTGAATGGACTGCTGTTATGTGTTGACTGTTTTTTATCAACAGACAATAAAATCAAAACTTTCTGCTGATCTTTTAGAGACAAAGAAATGATCAGAAAAAAAAGAAAAAAAAAAAACAAACAAAAAACCTGCTGAATTTGCTCAATATAATTTAGGACACCAAGAATATAACGAAAAATGTGTAAAAGTAGCTTGCCAATAATTTTCCTTTTTTCTAATGTCTGTTTTTTTATTTGCCCTACTTGCAAAGTCAAGGTGGCAGCAGAATTTTGAGGAGTTTCTCAGCATAAACACTATTTAAAAACTCTCATACTTCCCTATTCCACACATTGTTTTCAAATTAAGATAGATTTTTTTTTCCTTAAACTAAGGCTCATGGAGTGTTTATAAATACTCCTGATGCCAGCCTTTTTTTTCCCCCTCTATCCTCATGTGAGGCAGAACTTCAATGAGAGGGAAAGGACAGGAATGCTCTTTTCTTCTTTTTCACTTTGCATTATTGTTTTTTAAGTCCTATACTGCATGTCACAGGATTTATATATAAACAGGATCCACAAATTATATTCTCTATAACAAGTAAGCAGCAATGCCCTCTCCAGTCAAGCTAAAAGCAGAACAAAATAAAATAAAATAAAGGACAGGCCTCTTTTTTTGCCAGGAAGAAGCAAAGGCTCTGCAGAGAAACTTTGTAATTCACTTTTCTAACCACTGCTCGAAAATGTATCTTGTCCAACTGTGAATAGCGTGACTTGTGGTACTTAGATGGGACTCATGATACAAGGGTATTTATATAATTCCCCATAAAAATCTCCACTTGTATTCATATGTTAAGAGAGGGATAGATCCTATTACTGTTTCAATGTTTTTTTGAGGGTGCAATGCAGTGGATGCAATCAAGACAGAGCCAATCAGTTTTGCACTGTAATATACTTTGGTATATACCAGCTCTATGATTACAGGGACATCTCAGGAAATCCACAGACACTCCTTCCCACAGCTCATGTCATCCAACAGCACAAAACAGGGAGAGAGTTGTCAAGTGCCCTACATTCAGAATGATTTTATTAATTCCAGGGAGGCATGGCACCAAGTAAGAAAAATACACGTGTGAAAAAAAAAAAAAAAAAAAAAAAAGCCGCTTATGTCAACAAAGTCTTTCCATAAAGGAAAAAAGAGACAGTGAGAGAGCTGGAAAGTATTAAAAAAGCTGTGAATTCTGACTGGTTATTGCTCCCTATCATTTTAAAAACACCACCACTTTCTCACTAGGTTAAGGAACACCACAACTGAAGTGTACTGAACGGTAAACTATTTGCTGAATTATTATCCATTACTGTAGGTCACAGGTTCCACCCACCCTCAACAAAATCCTACTTGCTTCACTGGTGTCAAGCGCGGTGCCCCTTTACAAAATTCCCTGAGAATGATTTAGAGATTATGCAAAAACAAACCAGAAAAGCATCTCAATACTGTATCACTATGAATGACGAGTCTTTCATTACAGTGAAGCATTTCTAAACGAATTTCAGTTTTATATTTCACATACTCTGAGAAATGTTGTCAGATAATGATCCACTGCACACATGGTTGCTTCTAGTTTACATAAACAAATTATATATTTGTGAGTGCTGAAGTAACTGTGGCAGATGTAAGCCCACTAATTATGATGTATTTAGTGTATACCCAAAAGTATGCATCTAAAACAGATTACTAGTTACTTGACTTCACCATTCACAAACAGGTATTTTACGCAAATTCATCCTCTCTCCCAGCACACTACCGACAAAAGCCTCTCATGGATGGGGAGAAATGTCTCCCACTACCACAGCAAGCTTTGCTTAACAGTTCAGCTGAACAGAACTAATAGAATTAGGTAGCATTCAAGTTACACTGATTGTTGCTAATGACAAGAGGGCTTGCCGAAAACAAAAGCAGAAGCTTTAACATTAAATGAGGACCCACTTTCTGTACTATACAAATTCAACTTCACTCTACAAGGATGTTCACCTGCCTTGAAAATCTTTGTTTTTTGTCTGTGGCACTAGGATAAGAAAGGGTTATAGTGAAAGTTCATATTAAATAAATAACAAACCTCTTGCTCATTCTACTGTCACTAATTGCATGCAATGATATTAATGACCCAGTAATTGCTATACGAGTAGCACTGAAGTGGAAAACATCATTTTGAGGCAGAGTTCATCTCTAGGTGGTAGGACTTCACCAGTGACTGAGTTAATGCCTAGTGACAGTTTAGAATATAACACTATAGATGAGAAAATGTGCCAGTCTCATGGTTATAACAGTTCAGATGGACATGATGTTATTTGCTTTGACCACACAGAGTCTAGGAGTAACCCCAATAAAGTGCCACAGTCAGACTTTGCCCTGTAGATGAACCTCATTCCTTTCAGGGGAGATGCTCTGTACTATAACAATCTAGAGCAATTTTCCACATGTTTGCTTCAATAAAAGAATACCTTCATCTCCTGCTTTTACATGTAGAACAACAAAAGTGTGCTTTATTGCAAAACACAAAAAGCTATTTACATCATCTAACTATCCTTCAGCAACACCGAGTTTGGCACCTTAGTACTGAGATCAATTATGATACTATTGGATGACTGTATACTTGGCAAAGATGATCAGAAGTTAAGCACTGTTTTGACTGCAGCATGCTTATGTTTGTGTTTAGAGCTGTAAAGTACCCACAAAGTAAACCTTAATGAGGGAACATTGCAGAAATAAAGCAATCTGAATTTCCACAGTTCTACAGGACCTCCTGTTCAAATACTTGCCGTTAAGAAATTAAGAGGTTTAGCTTCTTTAGAAATTATCACATAGCCACATCTTGCTTAATTTTAAAGAACTCCAGTGGGATATGTTAATTCTGCCAGTGTTTGGAATTTTGAAGTCACAACTAGACTGGCAAACTGATACTTTTAATACTTATGTTCATAGAGTTTTTAAAAATACACTGGGGTTTTAACGGTATACCATTATTTACTTGTTTTGGGGTTTTTTTTTGTTTTGTTTTTGTTTTTTCCTGTTGCAATGAAAATTATTTTGCTAATGTCTTGATTCTTCTACCAAACCTGCCGTGGCAGCCCCTGGATGGCATGTGGAATCAACTTTCAGCACAGGCTGGGGCCAAACACATGGAAAGCAAGTCTGCAAAGAAAGCACTGAGGATCCTCGTGGACACCAGGCTGACCATGAGGCAGCAAGCTACGTGCCCTCACAGCCAAGGAGGCAAAGAGCTCTTGGGCTGGGTATGTCAGAGCAGTGGCAGCCGGTTTGGGGAGGTGATCCTTCCACACCACTCTGCGCCGCCGAGGCCACACCTGCAGTGCTGGGTGCAGTCACAGGCTCCTCAACGCAAGACAGACATGGACTTACAGGAGCAAGCGCAGTAAATACTCATGGAGATGATGAAAGAGCTGGAGCACCTGCATAGGAGGAAGGGCTGTATTGTTGGGGATACTCAAAACTCAGCTGGACACAGTGATGAGCAGCAGGTGGGGCTGCTTGAGCAAAGGTTTGAGCAGAGGACTGGGTGAGCTCCAGAGGTGGCATCCAAACCAATCCATTCTGGGACTCTGCAATCAGCTGGGCTGTTGTGGACTAACACATTTATGTGCTAACATGAAATACTTGAAAAACAAGTAATTTCAAGTTTTCCTGGCAGGATTTCGATTCAGAACTCTGTTTCTCTCACAGCTGCCCAGTAAGCACATACAGACTACTCTGCTGCTGTGGTTTAGTGATTTTTGCTGTCTTCATCTACCGAACAGAAAACAGATAAATCATGCCAACAAAGATCCAAACATGCTTTTAAAAACCGGCCTTATCAGCTTATTGCGGACTTTCTCCAAGAACAGCTAAGACTACCTTAAGCCTAATCCTGCTTTTTACTTCCAGAAATATTTGCATGGTTTCCTTGGGACTGAAAAAAAGAAACTGGAAGACTGCCCATTAGGGCTTAGTTTTATAGTCTGATTTATCAGAAATAAATCCCGAAATATTCTTCATCCAAGGTTTCCAGGATTGACTGAAGTCAGGAGAGAAAATCCAAACTGACATTTAACCCTGGTTTTCAACCATTCCAGCCTTTTGTTTTAGCTAATGCAGTTCTCAGACAGTATATTTCTCTCCATTCCAGCTACATAAAGGCTTTAATGAGGCAAACAATTTCAAGTCTTTAAAATGAGTTTCATTAAAGTCTTTATAAATCCTTATACAATTCCTCATCTTTTATTTTAGGACTTAAAATACTGCAATATGTAACATATATGATACAAGCAACTGTATAAAGTAAAGGCTAATCATCCCACTTGATGAGCCAAATGATCATCACTGAACTTACGTAGAAAACAGAAGTTAAATGTATTTCATTGTGGTAGTGCACTTTCAAATTTCAGCTTAGACAGGTATTTTCTTCATACTTTCCTCATAGTATGGCAGGTCTTTCCAATACACTCCCCCCGATTTAAAGTTAACTCATATCTTGAATAAAAGGGATAACATACACACTCAGCGCATTCCTCTTCAATACGTAGTCCTGTTAAGGATGTTTATGCAAGTCTAATAGAACATACACATTTTGGAGAAGATCAGGTTTTAAGCTTTTTTTTTGAAAAGCACTACGAATACCACATACATAAATACTTCTAAGGGAGAATACTTAATCTTTCTTTGTGAATGTATTATATTTCCTGTATTTCTAAACTCTTTCTGAGGACCTATGAAATTGAGATACAAAAATTGTGACTAAAGCTATTGAACAGCTTCCTATGAAGTTTTAAAACCTGTTCAATTCATGAGTATTTCCTGAATAATTTTTTCTCCCAGTTTGAACAATTATTCTTCATTTTCATCTGATTCCGTATCTATTAGGAATACTTAAGGGGGTGTGGGGAAGGTACTGTATTTTTTTCACAACATGCCATCAATTAACAAACTGAGCATTCCTATCTTTCATTTCCTTCCCTTAGGAATAGAGACATAATAACAGATTTCCTGCTGAACTATCTCTGTCTACTTTAAAGGAGATAAACGATTGGTATTGCCTAGGTAATGGCACCGAATATGAACAAAGTCCATCAATATAAAATAGCCTTATTCTCTTACAAGACCTGTGTGGTCTGGGACAAAACCCCAAAGGACCATGACTCCATTAATCCTGCAGGTCTCAGACTCTGTTAGAAATCTGAAGCTGCACAGACAGTGATTTTTCTTTCCAATAATATTATTTGTGTAAGCTGTATTTATATTTCATTCAACAAGAGCTAAGTGGTATTGCTGATACATCCCTTAAAAGACTCTTCAGCAAAGTCAAAGACTGACCTCTGGATATCATTTTACACTAAGGAGAAATTATTTATCTAATTTTCTGAGGAAAGAGGAGGAGAAAGGGAAGAAAAAAAAGTATCTTTGTACAAATGGAATCAGAGTGACTATTATCGCACTGGCTTTCATTAACACCATCACCACCACCACCACAAAAAAAAACCTCAACAAACCAGTAGATTTCTGGACCACAGAGTCTTTAACAGAAACCAGGAAAAACCTCTTTGTTGCAAAAGTAAAGGAATTGAATTTCTGATACAGTATTTGTTCTCATTTTGGCTAGTTTGGCATTAACAAAGGAAAACCTGTCTATTGTTTCCTTTTGGGCAGCTTTCACTAGGTGATTTGGAGGTCATAGGGGGCTGCAGGCTGAAATCTGCCTCAAAACATTTTTAGAATGCCCAGCCAGACAGATTAGCCAGTGCTTAAACTGGTCAGAATACTAAAATAACATTTTAATGTACATCTATTTGGCCATACAAAGAGATTTATTTTTCCCAGCTGGGCCATATTTCAGGGCACAATCTATATTGTCCTTTAATATGTTCTTCCTCAGACAGTTATTGCCCTTTAATTGTAACAGAATGACAAAGTGAAAACAGAAAAAGCCTTGTGATTTTTTTCAAACACAGCTAATGCTAGTTTCAGAATGACTATTTTGATCTTAAGTCACAGTACTATTAAACCAGTTATCCAAAATTTAGTGTTACTAGCCAATATAAACTTCTAAATCAGTCAGGGATCAAATATATATAAATATATGTTTTTTAATTTAAGCCAGAAGCCAATTATGTAAGTGGGTCGCTTGAAAAAAAGTTGACAAAAAAACATTTAAGGAAAGCTGCATATTCAATTTTGCCAATGCCAAAGCCAATGAGCATCGTTAGCTCAGCAAGCTCGGCTAATGAGGTCCAGGTAGAGCAAGCCATACAGAGGAATCTTTCAGAGAACCATGCTGTAGCCCCTTCCCAATTCCCAAGTCACTCTATTACAAATTTGCAACAGGTGAAGATTTCATTGCAGGTGACTTTTTTTTGACTGTTGATGATGTCAGCCCATAAACCTCACTTATGCAAAAGAAGAGATGGCGTGAAATATGTGCTTGCTTGGCCAAACTACCTAAGGAGCTTGATGGTGCCTTGGAGGCAGGCGGCACTGCTCCCTTCCCTCCGGCATAGCTTCCCACAGGCTTCCCCTGGAGCTCCCTCAGCAAAAAGCCAGTGTATCACCAGGCTCTCTAGGCTCTCTGACTAAAGGCCAAGTTTACTGGGAAGGGTTCAGGACGATTCCTGTACACCAAGAGTAAACATCTTTGGTATAGGAAATGCTCTTGAACTATGCTAATACATCTCTCTGACAAACAAGAAGAATCTGCATCTGAGAGAGGTACTGAAGCAGTGACACCATGACCCAAGTACTTGCAGATCAGGTACTGAGCAGCTCCTCAGTATTGAGAATACACTCAGTGCTTGCTCTAAGCAACTCACAACAGCAGAAAATTATACTTTATTCCCTAACCATGCAAAGACACAAAAAGATTTTTTAATGCAAACATCAGAGTTGCAAATCTTCACACGCTTCTGCCCAAATTTGCCCTTCACATAGATATTTATGTTGTTGGGCATGATGTATCTTCTTTCATACATTTGATTAAGGATTTCCTTAGAGACTTGTGATATGTTAGCTAAATGGTCACATATTTTAGGATAATCAAACATTAATACTTCTGAGATCTCAAGTACATTTGACCTTCTCCAGTTCTGGTGAAAAGAAATCAGGTAACTGTAGGAAAATGAATCTATTAATTTCCCAGGAACGAAAAATTGATGATAGCAAAGAAGAGAAAAGCAAGGACACTCTGTTACATCATTTATTCACTTTCACAATACCATTCAGTATCGTCTTTCCAATTACTGCTATTCATAGAATTAACTCTTTGGAGACTGATAGTCATATTGAAGAATATCTCACCAAGAAATGGGTTACTTTTTATTTTATTTAATAACGTACCATTAAATGTGAAAAAAAAAAAAAAAAGAGAAACTTAGCCACACTTTAACTTTTTAAAAAATTGTGAATTGTGGAATGAGAAGATTTTATTTGCTTAGGCCTAGGGAAGCACTGAATAGAAAAGATCTCCTTCTGCTATACTTATCATAAATACATCTGGATGATATAAAAATTATAGCTTGGAGAATTCCTGCGCAATCACATGTCTCTAAAGGGCTCAGGAAGGTGCTTCATCCTGTGTTGCAATTCCTCATCCCCAAATGACTAACCCCCTAATATGAATAGAGATTTTACTGTTTAATACAGCTCCACAAACCACATAATATTACCTTAGAAAAACAAACTCTGCTTTCAAATAATGGCAAGATGATAAAGGGTACATGAGGATGCACAAAACATTTAAAGGGCTGACAACAGCCTGCCAGCATAAACAGCGTGAGATTAGGCTGTAGGCGCAGCCACAGCAAGCACTGCAAAAGAGGCTGAGCTCAGTGAGCTCTTGCGCTACGTTTGTTTGATGCCTCTTAGTCGAGGGAATGCAAGATCCTAAAATACTTCAAAATCAAAAGCTGGCACATAAAATGCATCATTGCCTTCATTTCACAGCTTTTCCGCCCCCTTAAAGAAACCCAACAAAACAAGCAAGGCAAAATGGATGGATGGATGGACGGACAGAAGGAAGGAAGGAAGGAAAAGAAAGAATTACAGGTCTGTGAATAGGAATGTATGCAAACAATTTAAAGCCTGATTTGCACACATGACTAAAGAGGCATTTTATTACTTATAGAAATGACAGCAAATGTCCTGACTACCAGAACTTGCACTGCCAAGGCAGTGTCATGAGCTTTTGAATACGACCCTCTCTAGCTCCAGTACTCTCTAAAATGGTGTCCTAGCTGAGCACTGGCCTAGTTTTCTACGCCTCTTAGCACTTCTGAGACCAACATTACCGAGTTTATTGTTTGCTCCTTGAATGACAGGAAAGTGAGGGTTTTAGCTTCAGGATGGCTGGGTTTTCAAGGGTGGGGTGTTTTTTGTCCAGCCTATTAAAATGTATGGGTACCCTTGCTGAAGCTCAGTCAGTGTGCTAGCAAGAGAGTGTAAGTTAGCCATTTGTTTATGCCACAATGAATAGGAAAAGTAATACCCTGAGGCACTCCAGTATTACTGCAAGGCTAGTGTGATTTTTGAGGCATTAGACTGAAGGCTGAGTAAGTTCTTTCAACTAAGTTACACTGTAATCTTCCAGGAAATGCAACGTCTATTATGTCTTATTGCTATAATGAAATAATTATACAAAACTAATGAAAATGAGATGTACTTAATAATTCTCTGGGTAAATCCATGACATAGATATGACAGAACTGACAGTGCATCAAAAAGCTCTATTTCTGCCCATAATTTTCAGGTAATAATTGTAACACTGCCATTTGTTCCACTACAGTTGGTCTTCTGTGGATGTTTTTAAAAGCAGCACTAAATAGTGAGCACATTTCCTCATTTAAGCCAAATATTTGAGCATGGTAGTTTTTATGCTACATATTTTCACTGGAGTTACAGATAACTATCTCAACATGTAATTTTGTTGCTCTCACCCTGGTAAACATCTTACTGGATTTCAGTGGGAAGTTTGTCAAAGTTAATATTGTTTAAGTGGGATCACATTTTTATATACTCCTCAGCTAAAGAGAGAAAGTGCCTATATTAAGCAATCTTTAAAACAAAAAAAATTGTTTATATCTCCTGTAACTCTTAGTAATTTCTGAAACTAGTGATTCATATTAATAATGCAGTGAATTCATACTTAAGCTTCTGCGACATACAACCTGTTTTAAACATTACCACGTACCATTATGGATATAACTGGGAAGTGAGCATTAATTTATATTGAATGAATTTCCATTTCCATTTTAAAAGTACTTGATAAGAGTACTTTTAAAACTGCCAATATTTTTAAACCAGAAATTAAGAAATAATTACACTGGCAGACATTACATGAAACAGTTATCAATCCTCCAGTTTTCGAGGAGGTGGCTGAAACATGTTCAAGGACTAATCTTTTAGCAGGACCTGTTGTGACAGAACATGGGTTAATAGTCTTAAACAAACAGAGGGTTGATTTAGACCAGGTATAGGGAATAAATATTTTACAGTGAGTGTTGTGAAACACTGGAATATGATGCCTATAGGGGTGATAGATGCTCCATACCTGGGAACAGAACTCTGAGCAACCTGATCTAGTTGAAGATGTCCCAGCACACTGAATGAGGCTTGGACTAGATGGGCTTTAAAGGTCCCCTCTAACCCAAATTATTCTACGATTATGAGAAATAAGACACACAAGTATCTAACTTCCTTGTAACTGCAGAAAAGCCATGTATTTACTGAATTTGTTACATCACCTAATAACTGTGGATACTTGCTCAAAACTTCAAAAGTGCCCATGAGGCTAAATGAGATCCACAGGGCATAATATTACAATGACAAAACATAAACTAATGTAAATTGTTGTTACATTGCTGAGGTCTCAGCTTATGCTAACTCCCGATTCACATCATTAACTTTACACATCATAAGTAATTTGAATCACTGAACACAGTGGCTACCTCCAGACTTGCTTTCAGCCGTAAATCCCTGATCAGAAACTCACACAAAGTTTGTACTGCTGCACAGAGACCTGTGCCATGCACATTTGTTTTTCAAGCCAGGACTATGAAAAAGGATAAAATTCAAGACCATGCTAGTCTAGGTTTTACCCAAGAACTCTCCTAGCTACTGTATGAACATAGTAGGTATGTTTTGAGGAAAGGCACGTTCAATTACAGGCCCTTACCAGTAACCCTTATAAGGAAACTATACTGACAAAAGTGGCACCAAAGTGGCCAAAAGATGCTTCTTGTGTGAGTCCCCGCAACACCTGGAGCAATGGCCAGGCACATCACACAGGATACCTCATCTGAGAACAGCTGGGTCACCGTACTCCTAGTCCTGGCATAAGAGAACCCAAGGACAAAGCCAACAGCATGGCACATCACCAGGGCTGTGAGCAGGAAACATGTCACAGTTTAGCTGCACACAACTTTTAATGTAAATACAGCCACAATACTGTGCACAAAAAAAAAAAAAAAAAAAAAAAAAAAAAAAAAAAAAAAAAATTAAAAAAGCTAATTTTACAGGCACAGAAGTACAATCCAATGTGGTTTACACAAACCAAGGAAAAAAGAGATAGAGATCCTTTGGACATCAGGAACAATATTGAAAATATGCCAGCAATAAATAATTTTCAGATAAAAATATACAAACCCATTCATATTCCTCTTAGTTTGCTTATAATGTACAAGACAGCATGCAAAATAACGAACAATTATATTTAAAAGAATGAACAACTGAAAGTTTGAACTTACATATGACGTAATAATCTTTGTTCTTCTGAAATTCCAGGCCCCAGAGATTAGGACTGAACTCTTGAAACTTGATGGTAAACTTAACATCTTGATCTGGCTTGGCACAGTTAAGAAGAGGTGTATTGTCCTTTTTAATAGCACAGCTATCTGCTTGGTCCTTATCAACCATGTAGACCTTATAATATTCATATTGGCCAATAGTTTTAGAGTCCACCTTTGGGCATATAATATCCAGTTTGTCTCCTATCTGTGGATATAGTACCAATCCTTGTCCAGGAAGGAATCTAAAAGGAAGGAAAAAAAAAAAAAAAAGGTGGGGGATGGGGGAAGAGAAGAAGAAGCAAAATTTGAGACACTTAATAAAATCTCATGCAGAAAAGTAGCAACTGCAGTGAACAGACAGGAATAAATACAGTTTCCAAAACCAAAATGACAGACTGAGCAAACCAGATCTTAATAGTTTGGGCTTGATTCAATATCAACAAGATGTTTATTTAGATCTTGGACGGATTGAGTCTTTTAGTCCTTATCCCAGTCTTGGGCACTCTAGCAGATTTTACAATTCTCTTGGCAGGCACTGCTGCTTCTTGCACTGCACTTAGCCAGGCAGAGCAGCTAATACAATAATACCTGGTGAGCTATGATTCTGTTTTTCTGTTTTGCTAGTATTTCTAATATTCTTGCATATATTTGGCTAATTTTGGACATGGAAGAATGACAAAAATAACCTTTCAACCCTCCTGAACAGTCATGTGGGACAGGAAAAATCTTAGACTTTTAACATTAAAATATTGTTATATATTAACATGCTGATTGGTATTACTATTGTAACACAAAGGAACATCCGTCACTCAACCAGGACCATGCTTACAGACCTGTGATGGACAGACAACCTGATCCATGGACCAACATGCTTCTGGGGAAAACACTTATATCCAAGATAGTGTGACCATTCCACTACAATGATTTCTATTCACAAATTGCACCATTACTGCCACTATTTTTTTTAATTTTTTTTTTTGGTGCTAGTAGTTATTGACAGGTATGCTTTTTTCTTAGTATAGGAAGACTTCTTACAAAAACTGGCAGTGAGTTTTAATATTTGAAGTTAGACATAGTATTTTGTCTTTCCTACTCATATTAATTAACAGGCAAACATGACTACTTCTTCATGGAAGAAAAATAGAAATTATTACTTATAGTATTGATTCATCTACAAAATGAGGAGTCATGTTCTCACAAGGAAAATGCCACAGCAGGTTTGTTTGTTTCTCTCTCCATTAAGACATATTTGTTTCAATTAAGGCCAAGAAGTGCATGTTTTAGAACAACAGCCAGAAACACAACCAATGTACTCTAATGCACAGACCTAAAAGACTGACTTTCTTTCCTCTTTTTCCTGCCTGCCAGCATTTTCCAAAGATCTTCCTTAATGGAGAATAGGCCTGAAAAACCAAGTGAAACAATTCCTGCCTAATGAACACCCTTCTCCAAGTGCTAATATTTAAACAACACACGTAGTAAAACGAGCTTATTCACACAAGCAGCCCTCCTGGAAACTTTAAATTAGAGTATCAGGGCCCACGCAGAACAAAGCTGTAGGCATCGGTGGCCTCCAACCTCTGGCTTGGCGAAAGGAGCCACCAGCATGAAATACTGGTGGGGGAGAACCCACTAAATTAAAGGATGATGCAACGCCCCAAATTTCAAATCCATCATTTACAACTGCTTGCTCCACACAATTCGAGTTTATGATCTGTGCTAATTGAGCAGGATTATTTTCACTCACAAAGCCAGTGTAAGAATTATATTTGTTATGAAGCAGCACGTAGCAGGACAAAGACATGTAATTACAGATTTAGGGAACTAGAACAATGAAATGTTATGGCAAGAAAAGCGACTGTTGATGTATAAATCACTGTGTTCTTTTATGCTGTGCAGGGTAATTTCCAGACTGCAGAAACTGGGCTTGGCCACGGCTGTTCAAATGGAGACTGAAGAGGAGACGGGGCAAAGCTGCGCCTCCTCCTCCTCCAGTTCTCAGAGATGCCAAAGGAATGCAGTGACTACCACCTCCTGAAAGCTGAAATGGTCAAACAAATGGAAAGGTGGGAATGCATCCTTGGAGTTACCAGCCTGGTGAAGGACAACCAAATGTGTGTGTAGATATGGCACCTAGGGATGTGGTTTAGTGGTGAACACAGCAGTGCCAGGTTAACAGCTGGACTTGATGATCTTACAGGTCTGTTCCAACCTAAATGATTCTGTGATCCTATCACTGAGGGAGAGGCCAGTTCTGCAAGGGTATGAGGAAAAGGCAGGGAGGAGGATCCCAGCTAGTAAGTATTCCTAAGGGAGCAGCATGTATTCTGATTTTGGCTCTCCTTGGAGATCAACTGTGACCAGGCAAGAGCAAAGGAGCAGAGTTTCCAAGCCAACCTGCATCACCTATGACTGACTTTACTACCTTGTCTGACCACAGACCCATTTTAACTTTGCTCCTGTGCAGCATTACTGTATCAGGAAGATGACAATCACTCATATTCCCCATCTGCATGCCAGGACAAAGGCTGGTCACTGTATGATTCCACTGCTGCAAATACTTCTTCTTGCCAGCAATTCTTCACATAATAGGACTGTGTAATAGGAAACACACGAGATTTCAAAGGACTGAATCTTTGCTTGTAAGTTAATCAATTTAGATTCCAATACATAACAAATATGAAATTCTTAAGGTTAGGTAAATGTACCTGTCCATCATTATCAGTAATATAATCTAAAAGCTACCCTGAGAAACAAAGACACTAATTCTAATTTTAGACTTTGTGTCTATGTATGAAATAGCCACAGTATATGTTCTCTATGCAAACTCTGAGCACAAAGAGGATGGGTTGAGAGATGGTACGCCAGGCAATCCTCAAAAACAGCTGCAGGAGAGAAGGCACACTTGTGGGCCTTAGTTTCAGTCACGAATTGGCACATAAAAGGTAGAGGACACAACCATCCCCAACAGACAGTTAAAACTACATTTTACAAGAGCTTTAAACCAATGCACTTGTTAGACTTTATGGCAGGGAATACTCTTGCTATGACTCTGAAGTCTGTACAGTTTTAGAACTAAACTCAGTAAATCTCCTTCCACTTGTGTGTGTGAACTTGTAGGATCTAATGGTGATGGGATTAAGGAAGAAAAAAGGCTTAAAATGCAAGGATTAATCTGAGGACTTGATTGTATTGAAATTTTTTCCACACTTTGCAGTTTTGATCATGACCTTTGCTAGGAGAGATATTTTTCCAATTTACTTTCCTTATTTTCTTACAACAACAAAGCCCAAATACGGATGGAGATAATAAAAAAGTTTCACCTCATGCATTTCAGTTCAACCACAAAACTTAGAGTGGCTGATTAGTAGTAGGCATGATTATTATCCCTGCATTTGTGTAATACTTTTGCCACTGTACTTTTTATAAAGACTTTAAATAAATCATTTGCTGGGTACTAAGCGTTTTCTGAAGCTATTTATGAAATGTCAGGAGGATTAAGACTACTGTTTTATGATCCTATTTTTGAAGATCTTCTATTTGGGGAAAAAAAAAAAAAAAAAGAGACAATGTATATTCAGCCTTGGTGGAGGTTAAAAAATCTTTAGGATTAATCCTGAGTCTTCATTTCTCCAGGTGTCGATGTTGCCTTAAGTATTCCAAAGTAGCATCAAGACTGATTAAATGTTTGCAGGATGGTGTCTATAAAAATTAACTTAATGAAATGGCTTTAAAAGTCTGATCAAAATGTGCTTTCAACTAATTAGAAAGCTTTTTTTTTCCCTCATCAAAACTGAGATATAATAAAGACAAAGCAAAGTGTTTCCAAACTATGACTGATCCTTTACAGGCTGTTACTCCAGTGGTGGCTTGGGACAGTGACATGCTCTCCAAGTAGTCAGGATAGTGGCAGCACTGGGAACCATTGCTTTCTATAAAAAGCCTTCTAACTTTCTGCATTTCAGCTCTAAGTATGATTTACTGCAAAACTTAAATACCAACACAGGCCCCTGCACCCCAACAGAAACTTAAGAGAAAAGCTTAGCAAGCTTCCCAGCTCATTTCTGTCAGCAGTCAGATACAGAGAGACTCTTGGAGCATTTGAAAAATCCTGCTCACAATAAATAATCCTGGTGCCTGCTGTGAGAAAGCACAGAGAAGTATACTAAGTACCATATAAGCTGTATGAAGAAATTCATGCACTTTCTGTCTGGCACTTTTCGATACAGATGGCATTTTTACTGTCAGCCCAAAACTGGTGTATTGTGGGCGACATTTGACATCTGTGCAAAAGCCCATGGATGTGAATCCCTCCCACATGGTCCAACTAGTCATGCAGCTCATCAAATAACAACAACTTGCAGAGTTCCCAAACCTTTTTTAAAATAATTATTGTACTTGACCAAAAAGTCACATGACACACAAACAGAAATTAGGAACAGCGTAGTTCATTCCCTCCTCACACCAACGCTTCAACGATTTTCTCTACCACACTTATTTTAAGTCTCAGCAGTAGTTCCTGGCACTAAGGCAATCTTACTTGTCAAAGTCCTTAACAAGTTAAATTTGATTGTGAAATTTTATAAAAAAATGAAATGTATATTAGTTTCCAACTAATTTCTTAAGAATCTACTTGTTTAGAGAAACTAAGCATGTTCAACCATATTAAATTACAAAGGAATTTTGCTTAATGATAACCACTCAAACCTGCCTTACCTCATAACACCAAAAAAATGGAACTTAACCTGCCCACACTCTCATTCACTGAGAATATTCTACCATTTCTTAGTAGCAGAAATTTCTGAAACTGTAAAAATATCAACAGAAAAAATTCTCAAGGAAATAAATTCTTAAGAGATTTTGTTAATCAGCACTGAGTGACATAACCAAGCGTTTGTCAGGGTTTTTCCAACTTGCAAAACTGTACACATACATATACATACACATACTATGGATATATATGCACACTTAGCTTTAACTATATTCTAGTAATTATAAAATAAATATGACTTTAGAAAGCATGTTAGTACTTGATGCAAGGCTTGTATATTTAACTGGGGAGGTAGTGCCAAATTTCTGTGTTTTAATAACTTACCCAAACTAATTGGTGTAGGCAGTTAGCTTTAAATTAATGTCACAAAAATAATCCAAAAATGTGAACAATCAAGACGCTTCTTAAAATGCAGCCTGAAACCTACTGTTGGGGAATCCTACCCACTTAATTTTATGAAGTTTTAACTACAAGCCTGACTATACTTATTACTTGAAAAGCTTTATTAAGGAAATATCATGAATACTAATAACACAGTATGTCAGTCCGTTACTTGTAAAACTGCAGACTGAAACAGAATACAGAATTGCATTCCACACACAAGTCCTTTCTGTCTAAAAACAATGGTTATTAAATAGCATATGTATTAATCATCTGACTTTCAAGGAAAAAAAAATCATATTTCAAGTATCAGTTTGTCCACAGGAAAAATATTTAAGCAAGGCAAAAGTCCTACCAGCTTGATGCAAAGCAAATAGAAGTTTCAGGAAAAGGCTAGTGCTTTCAGTGAAGTAGCTGAAAATCAGCTTCCTGATTCCCAAAAACACTGCACTACATAAAATCCTAAAACACAGACCAGAGCTCTTTGCAGAAGCTCTACACAAAACTTCTGTGTTAGTTTTTGTCCTATTCAATGCCATGTACAAAACTATGCCATGTGCTGGTATACACCCAGCTATTAATGCTTTTTGTGCAGAAGCAATGATTTTACAGGACTCATCTCAGTCCAGTTTAAATAGATTAAGTGAACATGAATTCGGTGAAAACAGGATCAGTAACTGCTGTGGACAGACAGAAAAACAAGCTTCATCAAAAAAAGATTCATGTGGAGTCTGTCTCAAAATGGATACATAATTTCATGAGGAAAAAGGGCACTATGCTTACACAAAATCTGTGCAAGAAAAAATACCATAGTGTGACAGAGCAAGATGATAGACTGGCATTATACACAGACTGGCAAATGGAATTTTGAAAGCAAAGAAAGTACAGCATTTCATATTATTAAAATTCTTTAAAGTTGAGTTTTGGAAGCTACTTTTCTTTACCAGTGTAGTCTTATTAAATCATTTTAATACTACAGGAAAGTTTTACACAACATGCTAAGCAGGGATGCATTTGAATTTAAATAAAATTTAAGAAGTTTAATCTGCTGACCTTTATTTATACGTAACATTTTTCCACAAAGTTAATGAAACAATTTATGTAAGGAATGGTTACTAGCATTAATGGGACTTGCAGGAGAGAAACTAAATGGAATTCAAGCAAATAAATAAACAAATATATTCCTGCTCATCCCTTAAGATCTTTAATGGCAAGTATGACATTATACAAAGCCAAATTATAAAATATTATAACACAAGCTGGTAAAGCAGCAAGCCCTGTATTTCTCACTTCTACTGAAAGTGAAAAACCTGTGTGCAGGCTCCCCCGAAAGAAACCTGCAGTAAGCTCCTAAGTGCTTTGAAGCAGTCCTCTGAAACCATAGCTCATCTCCATCCTAGGATTTGGGGTACCTCATTCTCCTCACTCTTCCTCACCTCTAAAGGAGCCCATTTTCTTTCAGGCTGCCTGGGGCAAATGCTTGCAGTTCACTGAAAAAGGGAATGGTATAAGTTTTATATTGTTGTAATCCCAATGTTGGACACAACACATCAGTGGTGCCACAACTTCATGTGCTGCAAGTAGCCATGAAAAAGGAAAAAAAAAAAGGAAAAATCCTCAAATTTTTTAGTGGACAGGGAATTAGGAACATGGGTGAAATTTTAGCCATTTCATTTATCCATTCATTGCACTACCTCTAGAAAATACTAGAGGAAAGCATTCAAAATACAACATGGGATTTCTTCTAATACATGTAAACCAAGAGTTCATATGCTTCTCCCCAAAGGAAATATTCCTTTGCATGGACCTGCTGCATTTGACAGTCAAATTGTTCCATCACATCACAGTTCTAAAGGCACAGAGCTTCTACTGTACAGAGACACCCACAGACACTATTCGTCTCCAAACACATCAGAAAATGCCCTAACTGGTCTCTTAGAAAGATCTGTCATGAGCTTCCTTCAACAAATAACTCTTATGACTAGTGCTGTTGCAGAAATAGACACTTTCTCATTCCACTCAGCTTAGGATCATCACAAGTTTAAAGGTGCCTTGCACAAACCCTACAGCCAAGATGTGATATTTGGCAAAACGCTACCCCTTTCACCCTTCACGTATAGGGAAGGTCACGTGCAACCCAGCAGCACCAAGCACGTCTTACTGGAGACACTCAAAGAGAAAATCTGTTTCTGCAAAGAGAAAATCTTAAAAGCTGTGATGTGCAAGGTTACAGATGTCATCTTGTTCTTCACAAAAAGTGAGACAAAGCAAATGCCACAGACTCCCTCTCAAGGCTTCCCCAATCCTGGGTTCCAAGCAGAGGTAGGTCACTTTGCAGCCCCTCTCCAAGGAATCACATCATCTCAGGTTGGGATCATGGCATCTCAGAGTGACCACAAACACAGGGGCACCGAGAGGTTTGTTATATATTTAACTGCCTCCCCAGTTAAATACACAAGCCTTCCATCAAGTACTAACACGCCCCCCTTCCCCAGCCCGCCACATGGAGCCAAGGCAGTGTCCTGCCTTCAGCTGCCCGGTGTGCAGCTGCCAGAAGCGTTTTGCTGTTAGGCAGTGTATCTGTTTCAATGGGATGTCATCTTTGCCTGCAAGAGGTGGCTCAGTTTTGCGGAAAGTTGCCCTTTCCCTTGCTGCTTTGGCTCTCACTCGCAGAAAAAAAGCAAATACTCCACTCACAAAACTAAAACTTTCAAACCAACTTATGTTTTACCCCTCCAGAGCGCAAAAATGACCGCTTGTTTTTCCCCACATAAAGGTGAAAAGTCAGCCACGTTTTTCCCTGCCTTAAAAAACTTCAGAGAGAAAACTGTCTTTTCCTGTGCAATGGGTTTTTTGCACAAGACTGTGAAACTTGGCTCAGAATACTTACTGCAAGTGTAAGGCCTGAAACATTGAAAAGATACACAATCCAATCTTTTACTAAATCTAAGGATTTAAAAAAAAATACAGATTTTATAGTCCATTTTCATACATGACCTCCACACAAGACACTATTAATAGCAATTAACTTTTTGTATTATATTCAGAAAGCCATTACTGCTCTGCTTAAAGTACTTAAAGCACTAGAGAATTCTGATCCATTTACTAAATCAATTCCTGCTACCACAAAAGAACCACTAATGTGCTTCACGACAGTCTTTTAAGTAAGGAGCAAAGGAAAAAAAAGGATGAGTATGACCAATGTTCTATTTTAAAGTGTATTATATTAACATTTCATCAGCATTTACAGAAATATGAACCTCACAACAGTGCTGGACGTACTCAGCTTCAGCAAATGGAATCATTGCTCACTCGCTCTCATATACAAGCAGAGAAACATGAAGGCACATTCTCCTTTTTATTTAATTTCATTTCACTTCAGCAGAAATGTGCTTTCTGTGTAGAGTTTAAAAACTGCAAGTGGCTGCAGTGGAAAGTAGCAGCCAGTCTGTATAAATGGCTTACTCCGAGAAATTTCTGAAAGAAAAAACACTCAGTAGGTGCATTGTAATTAGTTGCTCTTTCTAGTTACCTCTTGACAAATGATGCATGTGGGTCTGGATGAGAGCCCAACTCTTGACCCACGCCACCACTACACACTTCAGTACTTCAAGCAGAAACCCCTAACCTCAGCATTCTTTTCATTTTGCTCTTTCCAGAAACGTGGTGCTAAGTAATGCACAACATGAGAATCAGAGATGATTTGCAAAGTTGGAATTCTTTCAGAAGTGCTTCATATAGCTACATCCTAAATATATCTGAGGAAAGTTTCCTGACTTTGATTCCTTCCAAATATGTAGCATGTTTCAGGGCTCTACTCAAGGACAGAAGTACATGGAAATACACAGGACAAACATTACTTCCACAACACTTAATGATACACTTTGGCAACATTTGTAAGCCTTTCAAACAGAAGATATTCTTGTGATCATTACTTTAATATGGCCGATTATAAGCCTATTGAGAAATGCAACTTTTGCCACAAAAAGTACCCATAAAAATATGCTTTTTTTGGATAGAACTTTACTGCCCCCTTTTGCACTTTAACATTAGAACAGGTTTCAGTGTGAACATGCATCTAAGGAACAGTGTGAAGATATGGGGTAAAAAGACAGGGCATCATGTTCAGTCACTAATACACTATCAAGCACTGCTTTAGGGACAACTTCCACTTGCCTACACTGCAAACAAATGAAACATCTAGCTTTCATTGTCCTTAATCTTCCATGGAAGATCAGTAATGGATGGTTTAAATTGCTGTCTTCCATTGTAATCTGAATGTTTATGGGCAACTGGAAAAGAGGGGGATATTGCTCATTAACACTAGTCGTCTCTAGCATAATTTTCTAAAGCAAAGATCATCTGCAACTTGAATTCGGTTTATTCATCAGGATGACAAAGAGCTTTCCAGTCTGAGGCCATGCATATGTTAGCAATGCCTGAACTAAAAGGATGGGTGTATCCTTCAGAACAAAACTTCACAAACTGGCAGGCAAGAATATTTTCATGAAAGGTGAAGACAAGAAGCCTAGACATTCAAATACCCTGCAAGCCTACAGGCATAAACCTGTTCCGCAACTCCACACTGCAATTACAGTCAGTACAGAATCTATGTATGTCTGTGTGTGTCCACATAGATCTGCAAAAGGTCATAAATCTATAGTCTAGTGGCCAGTTATTTACAAAATACTAATTCATTATGACAGAGCCAGAGGGGGACCCATCCTGTACCAACCCTCGGCTTCCATTTGACAAAGTCCATGTGCTGCTGTGTACACTTACATTTAAACTTAATCCATTTTCCTCTGTCATCCTACAATTACAATACAAGTCACAATAATATTAAATTTCAGTGCCTACAGCATTGCACAATTGAACCATTACTGTAATGAAAACTGACTCCCTTTGATATTAACACTGGTGTTTTCTCTCATTTGCTAGCCATGAAATACAGGAAGAGACCAATGTTGTTTTAATTAAAGAACTGTTTTTCAAAATATGCTACTGGGAATATTAAAGTAGTTCTTTGCTCTCATGGTAAAGATAATCAGGTATTTATATGGTTTGAATTTTGGGAAAAAAAATTAAAAAGAAAGTAAAATAAAAAAAATCTGTGCCACGAATTTAGCGTAACACAAAACCATTGCTCTACTTGACTTGTGCTCACAGAGGCAGGGTGTGCCAAACCCAGGAGATGGCACTTTATTGAAAAGATGCAGAGCAGTAGTTAGCATGGAACAGAAAGTCAAACCAAACCATGTGTGTTTCTTACACAAGTCACTAAAGCCTTTGCTTTCAGAAAGCTAACAGAGAGCAGCTGGCATTTGCCAAAGAACTACTTTTTGGAAAGTGCAAACCAGATTGTTCTATTGCTGTGCTATTCTGTGCTATTCTCTACCATTCCTGTTAAAAAACAAATGTCTTATGTCAGCCCCAATATAAGGATGCCAACCAAACTTTGGTCTTCCTTCCCTTAACTATAGTTTGCTCACACCTGTACAGTCTTGTTTCAAGACATGCTCCAAGCAAAGTCTATGAAAGAGGGCGGGGACTGTCTTGTTAGCTGATGAGACATTAATAATCGGTGATTTTATCTCCAATTCAAAGACAAAATTTCATCTACTTTGCAGTTGTTAGAAAATGTATTATTGCATAACATTTGCCTGAATAAGTAATCACTGGAAGAGAAACAAATTGTTAACTCACAACTTTCAGGAAAAGTTTTGTCAAATAAGTAAAAGAATTGTATAAACAAACCAACTTATTTCGGCAAATGATTTTTATGCCAAGGAGAAAATGACCTTGAGCAGAAATCCAAATGGGAGACCTATATAATCAGTCTGCACTTCTTAGATTAAACCCAAGATTCAGACACTTGCAAGCACAAAGATCCTATGTTCTTACGTGAAATACCAACTTTTCCAAGGTTTGACTGACGTGCAAAAGCAGAATAAAAACAGGTGGCCACAGCCACCTTCAAGGCAGTAGTAATTTCTGACTGATGAAGAAACATTTTGGCCTACAACGTCTGGGCCTCTGGAATGAAGCTAACTGACACCAGAGTAGTTAAAAAAATTCTGTAAACATCCGAAATGTGCATCTGACACAAGTGACATGCCTGCCCCAGATGGAAGAGTCCACTGGAGGGGTTCAGCAGAAAGCTGGGGATAACAGGAGATCCAGCCACTCAGGCTTAACCCATTGCTCTTGCACTCATGAGACACTGACATTTGGTTCAGCCTCTACTGTAGGGAGGCTCAGCCAGTGCACCCCTAAAAACCAGGTCCTCTCCTGCAGGGGGAAACCTGGGCTCCCAGGTCACTCTCAGTGATCAGTTGTAGCAGAAATGTGCTACTGGCACTACACCAAACAGTGAACTAAAAAAAACCCACAGAAAACTCAGAAGCTCAGCAGAGCTACCTGTGCAGCCAGACTTGAGGCACAGCTGATAGACCTGCTTGAGCTCCCAGCTGACACAAGGGACACACTGACTACTGGCAAGCTATGTATCTTTTTCCAAATGCAGACAGGGATGTAGAGTCTAACATAATTTTCTGATTTAAAAATAAAGGCAGCAAAGCTTTGGAGAGATCTGTATTTGTCCAACCCCAAAAAACCTCTTCACACTGGCCTCGGTTCAAGACAGCTCATGCTTAATTCGTCCTGCTTCAGCAAAAATATTCAGCATTCAGCACATGCTCGACATGAGCTTTTCTGAATAAGGACAGTTTCCCAAGTCAGGCTGTAGGAGCACAGTGCAGTCCTGGTCCACAGAACAGAAACTACAATACGCTATAAATCTGAGATGTGGCTTTTGGTTTTCTTCAAAACGTGCCTGAAAACTGTCTGATACAAAGAATGATTACCACTAAAAACCATCTTTTAAATATTTTTTCAGGCAGTGAAGTAATCTGTCCACCAATGTGACCTTCCCTGTTCAGCTAATCTACATAGCTCAGAAATACCTTGGAAAAAGAAAACCCCAAAAAACCTGAAGCTAGAGTGTCGTGCAGTGATTAAGCTAGACTGCTTCTGAACTAAACTGAAATTAATTAAAGATGAAGAAAGCAACTGAAGAGTGGACAGATAATGCTACGGGTCTGCAAACCCTCAAAAGGAGTCAAGATGTTCCCAACTCCAAATTTACACTTTCATCCAGTCAGGTATAGAAACCAACTGCTGCTCAGGCAGTAGGTAAGCAGATGGCAAGCACCAAGCAAAAATGAAACTGTGAAACGATGCACCACTGATGAGGAGTCAGAAGAAGCGCAGTTATGTGTGCTTCCACCAGTGCTGGCTGCATAGGTTCCTTAAACAAACTGCTCCAAACTTGCAGAACATCAAAAGCCAGATGGGTCTTCCTGAATGAATCTGCAGGCAAGGAGCCAGGATTCCCGTTTGCTGCAGAAATAGGCCTGGACTTGATTTGAGTCTTCTTAGCTCTGACAGGCTGGAGACTGGCAGAACTCCCAATCCAAAATAAAAAAGCATTCAAGCGAGACTGGGCTTTAACTAACAATAATAATAATGATAATAAAATTTCAAATCACTCTTACTAGCTTTAAAATGCATTTCTCTTTACAGTGCAGTGTTCACCTTCTCCACTGCTCTTCTCTGGTTTGGGTATTTAAATAAATGCCCTATTCAAACAAAAGCTAAGAAAACAGTGAGAAGCAATTTGCAGTACCACAAATTTTTCAGCCTAACATCATTTCACCATCTAACCTATCCTGCTGTGTATAACAAGCCAAATAATTTCTTGTTTTCCATTGACACATGTAGAACTTGACTTTCCTTTAAAGCATACAAAGCTCTGATCCTACCCAATATAGTTTTGTAAATCCTATTTTAGCCATTACCCATGAGACATTTTAAAACACTACAGGTAGGAAACATATCTTAGAGTTATGTATATGTCATACATTAGGAATGATTCACCTAGCAACACAATCCTCAACCAACCTTTATCTTTTTTGGCTTGGAACTTATATTTAAAACCAGAAGAAAGCATAGACTATTACATCAAAGTTTAAATCAGCTGCATTATAATTATCATGCTGATACCTCAATAAACACTGGGTGTTGGCTGGCCAGGATTGCCAAAAAAGATAGAGGTCCTGCCCTTATTTGCTTTGACAATGTATATAATCACATCAAAGGAAAGTTCTCTACATCACAGCTAACAGAAAAAAAAATTTGTATGCTCTCTTTCCTAAAGTAAAATGATGGATTTTTTTCATAACAAGAAAATTTAAATTTTGCCTATAATGAAAAATAAATATAATGTAAAGCCCTTTCAGGCTTGCAGGACTTGCAGTACTCACTGAAATCATTGGAGGTATTTTCATGAAGTTGAACAGGAGCTAGATAGGCTAAGATTAAACCTGAATTTACAAAGACAAAAATGATAATAACAACCCCCCACACACACACACAGATAATTCAAAATTACCCTGAAGACACTTCAAGTTTGGGAAATTTGTGTGTGCATGTTTTATCTTTTTGGGTCTTAGGATCAATGTGGGGGTAGAGGAGCAATGCAAAACTATTTTAGTTCTGCCATTTTGTTTTCATGGCTTCCAGAAACGTACTGAGCTCAATGTACGTTTTCTCAAAGCCTGTCCACTCTTCAGTGTTGGGGTTCTTTCCCCCGTTTAGGGAACAGGAATGAAAATTGCAAAATCTCTGTTTTAAATACACCTTCGAGTTTCTATCAGTGAAAACTCCTTAAGGTGAGGGGAACCTGGAGGGGAAAGACTCTGGATGCAGGAGAGCTGGAGTTCGCCATCCAGGATGCTCTCCTTAGAGGATTCCCCATTTTTCCCTGTGCCCTGCCAAACCTGTCCAGCCTTATCTGGGACATTTCTGAAATGTGACGTGACAGGCAGGTTCGAAAGCTAAACGTTGGATAATGGTGGGCAAACAAAGGACATCGGTTTTTGCATTATTTCTTTAATTACTTTAACCCTTGTTCTAACAGAAAGCATAAGGCCAGAGTAATTCAGCTTCCCCCTTTGTCATTTGCCTGCCATAAATATGCACCAGTCTGCATTTGAAAAGCTGAAGGAGGCTGCAAGCTTGCTGGACATTTATCATGCTCTGTTCCCTGTTAACAAGCAAATACTTTAGTTGAATGGCCCATTAGCAATCATTGTCAAATGCAGAATGCAAGGTGCTTGAATGTGACCGGCCTGTAAATTAGATGAGGTTGCCCCTGAGCTTTGGAGAATTTCAGCAAATGAATTGGATCTTTTGCTATAGGTTTGTGAAGGTTAAGTTTCAAGACAGGAAAGCCATCTGAGCACTTCAGGTCCTGTATATTCTGCCAATCCGGTCCGGCTCCCCATATGCACCTGTTTATTTTTCATTTGTTAAATCACATCAGCATCACCGGCTTGACAGTCTGAGGTCTGGACTTCCCTTTTCAGTCAGAATTGCGAAGATTTCCAGCATACTATGGGATAGGGTAAGCATCATAAATTCAAGCATGTAACTAATACCTTTATGTAAAAAAATCCTGGAATAATAATTAAAAAAAAAAAAAACAAAAACCAAAAAAACAAAACACCAAAAAACCCCAAACCCAATCCACTTTAAAAGTGTCCGAGCCACTGCCAAACAAACAGCATGAATTCCATTTTGCCGAGCTCATCCCAGGCTCATTCCCAGTAAAGAAAGACACAACTGTTATTGTAGGATTCGGTGTTTTTTCCCCTTGTGTCTAGACTGTGCTTAACAAATGCAGAGTGCTTTCTTCTCCCCCTTCGCAGACAAATGAACAGGCAATAAAGTAGATATTTCTCATTTGAATCGTACCCCTGATTTGCAATGTAATGCTGACTTTAAGTTGTGGGCGTTCAGGGTTGTCAGTTGTGTAGAAAAGCGAGTATTAACTATTTAAAGGCTCCTTATGAGAAAAAGTACGAAAAACACACATCTAAGTATCTGCACTAGGAGAGATATTTTACTACCTTTACAGCTGCAGATCACTTAAAATAAATGATGAAACAATAGCTATATTGTCTGCCGGCTAAACTCAAGGGGCTGACAGCAAACTCATCCCAGTGATTGTAAGCTGGCCGGGGAGGAGGGGAATGGGGGGAGGCAGATGCTTATCTCATTCATTCCTAGATTTCAGCCAGCCTTTCGGAAATAAACACCACCTAGAGACTGAGCCAGAGATATTTGGTTATCTGCAGTTTGACTGGTAAATAGGAATGGATGCTGGTTTGTTTGTGGTTGTTCGGGTTTTTTTGTTTGCCTTTTTTTTTCTTTTCTTTTATATTTTTGCAGGACGGGAAACACAAGAGATGCTGAAGTATCACCTGGCCTAGGCACAGACAATGCAGCATGTTTATCTTTGCTGCTCCCATGGAGTGTGAGACAAACTAAAACACAGCTGAAATCAAAAGCCCTCTGTTTTCCTTCCAGATAACCCCAATACTACCTCTCCCCTCTGTTCTCTGTGCCTTGCCAGCATGCTCCTGCCCGGAGCCCAAATAGATTAAGGCAACAAATCCCAAGTGCAGCCAATTCTTCGGAAAAGCTGCTACTAGGGCAGGAGTTAAAAAGGAGAATCTTCCACACCTCACAATTGCAGCTATCTCGAGTTTTAATCGGCCTCCATCTCGGCAAAAAGAAGTAAATGAAATCTATCTTTACCATATTATACACCACCAATGAGCAAGAACTGAGCAGCTTTTCTTCACCGCTCCAACCACCCCAAGCCACAAGTAGGCTTTTCATAGTTCCTAATCCCGGCCCCCAAGTTTTGTGCGGTTCTCACATAATACCTTACAGCCCGGAGCAAGGCCCTTAGTTTATAACACCCCTTTCAGAGACGTGTCATTTCTAACATCAAGCTAATCTATATGTTGCCATGGCATCACCCTTTATCTGCCTTTACATCTTATGAACTGCATGGATTTACCACATTATTTTTATCTGAAAGACAGAAAATGGTGGTTTTATTGCCATACAATCAGATTACTGCTGCTAGTTTCTCTATGCCTTTTTACCATACTTCAATCAAAAGGGATCAGTTTCTTTATACTCTGCCCTTGATTTACATTACATCTGTAAAGACCTAGTCTGGGTTGTAATCCCCTTATTAACTATGACCAGGGTTGATTTGCCTAAAAATAAAAGCAAATTGTGTCAGACCTTTTCACTTTGTTTTTGATTCGGAACTACAAAATGGATTACTAAAGAAATCTTCAGAGTTCACACGGCCGGTATAGTACTGAATTTAAAATGAGAATTAAACAAGTTAAACATGGGAGCTGTGTCAACGGTTTACATTTTCCATCATGGGAGAAAGGCTGAACTGCATTTGTCTTTGTGTTCTCTGGCTTTAAGGAGACAATGAAGCCACAGGAGTTTTTTTTCCAAGCTCTTCTAACACTGTCTATTTGCCATCCTCCCTTCCTTTGCTTTTTCATGCAACTCCCCCACAAACTCTTCTCCCTTGCTGCTCCCTTCCCCACCCCCAAAAAACATCCCCTCCCTCAAGACAACAGTGTTAGTTAAAAGTCTACATACTGTGGCACTCAGTATTTTAATCAAAATATTTCAAGCAGTTTAACATTCCTATGTAAGTTTCCACAACGCCTCACAAAGAATGAGCTCATAAGCAAATCCATGTAGATGTATGATAAATGACCAGAAAAACAGGTTTCTTTATGTCAGCAGCCAAGGCAGACAGACATTAGGCACACATGAATAACATTTTAATCACTATTTTTTTCTCAGAAGAACACTTTCTTCTCATTTGCAACAAGCAATTTCAAGTACTGCAGGTTTGCACGATGTATGAAGACCAGATCATAAAGAAAAAAAAGGTCCCAAAGGAGGCCTGCCTGTGGCTGCTGCACAGGGCTGAAAGGCCTGTCTCTGCCAGCATGTCGGAGCAGTCACCTCAGCTCCTCCGCTCCTGATTCCCCATGCCAGGAACCTTGGCCGAATTTGAGAGGATCCAGAGTATCACACCTCAAGCAATGTGATCTGCCTACAATAAAACGGAAGAGGAAAAAAAAAAAAAAAAAAAAAAGAGAGAGGAAGGCATTCTCGTGTGTGGGAAGAGGGAGAACTTAAGTGATTTTAGCATGACTTTTAGTCACCACCTTCCTAAAGGCAATTACTTCATTAAACAAAGTGAAATAACGTAGCACAGCTTACAGATAATGTGCTTTAAGACAATTACTATAAATAATATAGCAATTATACTCTACATATAAAAGGCTGGCAAAAATAACCAGCTCAAGAAATAGGCCTTCAGTTTATTCTGAATTCGTTTTGTTAATTCACTTGTGCTTTTGAGACCTGGAACTACCAAATGGACTGACTGGAAGCCACTACTCGCTTCCATCTATTAGCACGCCAAGTGTCAACAGCTATGTTTTGGGTACAATTTAGGAGCATGTGTTTAAACCATTTTAACCTTCCACTCCTGTTTCTTCAGCTTGAAGCTGTAATTGCTTAGGTTAGAAAGTGTAGTCCCATAGCACAGGACTCCCAAATAAATTCTTGTCTAGCTGAGAGCCTCCCAAACATGTTGTGAGATTCTGTTTTAGCAAGCTCTTTGTGCTCTGGCTGGCTTGCCTGTCCTGTGAAACAAGGGCTGTCCATTACCTACAGTTTATCATCCTGACAAAATGTGAGGAATGTGGATGTGAAAGCACTAACAATTCCACCCCTGGTGCTTTCTCCTTTTTTTCCCTCTGTATTAAAACCGACAAGATTAACCCAAATGCAAACTGCAGAGCATAGTTCAAGGGGCTATTCAATCCGTAGTGAATGTGCATTTGTTTACCTACAAAAATAAGAATTTCAGATACAATGAGAAGCAGACTAGTCTATATGCTACTGAATAGACCATTTAACAGGGTCATCAATTGTAGTTTATTTTATCAGTTTCTGACATGGTAGCATTCATTCAGAGGCAGGCTGTGAAATATCCCATATATAACTGGTTATCAGAGGGAGAGAAAAACAGCTATATAATCTAACTTAATCAGTGTCAAAGGCACCACTTATGAGGATAACCTTCCACATGTCACTAAGGAGAACCGCCTTGCTCGCTAGCCTATAGCACGCAGGGTAATAGTGACGCTTAGACATAAGTGATGCTTTTTTGAATGAGATTTCTCTAGTGCTTCACTAAAAGACGCCCCAGAACATTACGTGTGGTCCTGAGTGTCAAAGGCAGTGCTGAGCCCTTGTGAGGTGAAACTGAGGTAATCCATGTTATCTGCAGACATTGTTTGTCTTGGCAGAAACAACACAGGCAGAAAGTCTCCCGTTAAAAGGTGTCAACAGGAGTTAAATCTGGAGTAATTTTTTCTTTGTGTTTTCAAGATCAGGTGATCTGAAGTTCTTCAGATGATAAGTCTATAAGTCTGCCAAGACCATCTTCAACAACGATGTTTAACCTCCCAAGCAATAAAGTCACAGGTATAATTATTTTATAGAGGTCACTTCAATCTCATGATTTGGTCAAGGCAATAAAGATCTCTAAAAAGGTAAGGAGGGAAACAGGGAGGAAAGCTCTGTGTTCAAATAGCTACTGTGTGCTCTCTGTCCCAGTCACCTGCCAGAAATTATAACCTCTAGGCTTCAGTGCAAAACCAATTCAGTTTGTACTTTCACCTTAACCTAAAATTTATTTCATACTTTATATTAACCTAACAATTTCTCCCATTTTAATTGCCTGTTTAGCAGATTTATGTCTTGAGACTTTCAATAGAGTTAAATGCACATCTTCTCTGAATAAATTAACCAGCACCAAAGACAGTTATTATTTCAAACCTAGAAAGGAGCTTTATTATTATACCATGCCAAGATCTATTCAATCGGTTTACTTCCCAAGCTAACATTCAGCTTGAATTCAGAGTGAGGACAACCTTATCTAAGGACAAATTATTCTGAATCCTTCAGGCAAACAAGTGTGAGAAGAATTAGTAAGAAATTCTGCTCGGAGAAGTAGAGCTGCCTGTCTCCTGCAGCAGTATCAGGAACGTATTTGCAAGCCTCCTCAAACTCCAGGCCTCCAAGAGGCCTATAAATCACTAGCCCCAGCAATTGAAAAGACTAATTTTAATAGTGTACTTCTTCACTGTGGTGATTAAGCCTCAATGAATCACTCAAGAAAATTCAATTACATCAGCAACACAACCTATTTTTAAGCGTGCATTTAAGTTGAAAAAGTAATTAGATATTATCATTAGATCTACCATTAACAACATTCAAACCTTTTTTGTAATCAAACAGTTTAGAATTAACTAAATGGAAACACAAATCGTGTTTGACAAAAGAAGCATATCCCCAGGCTCTGTGAGATGGGTTGAATTCAGCTGCTTGGATGCTTTCGTTTCACTGATGGCTAATAAAAGCGATCAAGGTAAGTTAAAAAAAAAAAAAAAAAAAAAAAAAAAAAAAAAAAAAACAAAACAAAACAAAAAAAAAGCAGCGAAAGCAGGTTGTGGCTGGCAGAAGAGAGCCCGGAGCAGCCGGCTCTTCTGCTTTGGAAGAGTGACCTCTGTAGGCATAAACCCAGCGAGGGCTGGGATGCAAAGCATTCCCCTTCCTCCTAGGCCGAGGCAAGGCTGTTTTCCACCAGCACAGCAGGCCCACTCCTGCAATGCAACCCCGGCTCGCAGCCTTTGCCTTTCGAGAGCCTAAACAGCCTTATAAAGCCCGCTTTATAACCGGCCAGGCCGCTTTATCCTCTGATGTGATGCCGTGCCTTTCTTAAGCCGAAGAAAGGCTGTAGCTATGCAGCATGGAAGTGCTGAGCCAGTGACTGGAGGTAAGTAAATTTTAACAGGCTTCCCACCTGGTGCATATAAAAAATAAGCATTTGTCAATCAATATTACAAACAAAGACTCTGAACTGAGCCCTGCGCTCCTGCCTCTTTTTTTTTTTTTTTTTCTTTAAGTTCTTTTTCTTTAAGAAAGATCAGGAAACTTCTTGGTGAAGAGAAGCAGCAAGTACTTAAAAAGTAATAGAGGCAGAAATCTATAGTGATTTTTTTTTTCCTTTAGTGAAAGCAACAACAGATAATGACCGTAAGGCAAGGTTACTTGATAAACTTGAGATGCTGCTCCTATTTCAAGCTTTGAAATCTTCACCCAAGTCCTAGAGATCCTGACACCTGCGCAGGATTAATCCCTGATCCAGGAAATACTTCATTCATACTTGTCTCATCACCAGCTAACATTTCCTCTACAAACTCCCCCGGGAAAACAAGACATGTACTTACTGGAGTTATATGGGAAACGCTAAATTCAATTAACACATTGCATATGATTTTATTTTAAATATCTATAACTGAAGATGGAGCATGCATATAAAAATATTTTAAAGCATTTTTGCTTTAAAATTCCCTTAACTCATTATAATCTACTTCTTATCATGATTTTTGTTCTCCAAACTAGTGATTCTAATCACAAAAGTTCAGAGGCTCTCACAAGTGAACAAAGCCAACTTCCATTTTGTATGTTAAAAATCGAAGGAGACAAAAGAGAAGTGTAAGTAGCTTTACATCATTGCCTCAGACTTTTCTTTAGAAGGACAGCCCACTTTTCAAAAGTTCCTCTAACAGCAGTAATTTTACTGTTTAACGTTTAAGTATAGAAGTTGCTGTTTCAGGTTTATGGGTTTTTTTTGTTTGTTTGTTTTTGTTTTTTTGGTTTTTTTTAAGATAACCCATCTCTTTTAAGAGTGAGCTTTAAAAGTGAGGTCCTGGGAACGCACGTACATTTTTGCTTGGGTTTGTTAATGAAGAATGACACTAAATGGTTGTGTGATGGGTAATGCTTAGTTCATTACTCACTGACATGTGCCTTGATACCATCAACTCCACAACCAAATTTAGCCCTGTTTTAAGCAGATGTAACTTCGCTGGAGTCAATGGGATGAGTTTGCATCTGCAGACGGAGAAGTTGGAGAGTATCACCCTTTCCTGGCAACTCAGCACAGCCCGGCTCCTCCGCTGCTCCAGCCCGGGCGAGCCCGGACCCTTTGCCAGCAGGTTTTATCCTGCTGCCGCCGCACCACTCCCCAGCCCACTCCCGGTCCGCCGCCCCGGTCCGGCCCGGCCTCCCCTCCCTCCCGAGACCCTCCCGCCGGGGGCAAGGGGCGACGGGGCAGCTCGGCCGTCACACAGAACGCCNCTGCGGCACCGTCCCGTCCCTCCCCCGCGCGCGGAGGACAGCGCCGGTCCCGGGGGAGACGGCGGGCGGCAGCGGGATGGAAACTTACTTGGGGTTAGAGGAATTCCAATATATGGGGTCTAAAACGATGGACCGCGCCAGTGCAGTTCTGCATAAAACCATCACG
>WEIU01020925.1:132223-163430 GCA_013389925.1 Aegithalos caudatus
GGAGGGGCTGTGGCGGCGCGGAGCCCCTGGGCAGCCGCGCTGCGACCGCAATCCTTCCCCGGTCCCGACCCCTGTGCCCGCCGCATCGGCCTCCAACCTTTCCGTCTCGCCTCCGGGAAGCGCCTCGGACAGAGAAACGTGAGAGTAAAGGCTGTGGACGAGGGTTTCAAAGCAAAAAAGCCGACGAATGTTCGGAAGTTAGAAATCGGCTTCTGCCGCCGCTTCTCCGGGGGCTATTTCAGGAGGAGGTCCCGGCAGACATTTCGGGCTTCGCAAGGAAAGCGGTTTCCTGACAGACGAGCACAGAGGGAACAGGCTTGTGGGGAAAATCCTGCCTTAGGAGCGGCGCCGCGGTCCCCGAGCGCCGGGGCGGCCCGGCTCGGCGGACGGGGATGGACGCACAAATGGAAGGATGCGTGGATGAACGCTGCCAGCGAGCAGGTGAGACCTGCCTATCCCTTGCCTTCACTGAAAAACTGTGACTTTGCTGTTTGTACCGCTTAAACCTTTATTTCCTGTACCTCACACTGGCTTAGAAAAGAAATCCTGTTTATTTCTGAATAACCTCTTTCACCTTCTTTCCAACCGTACTATCAGCAATAATTATATAGACACGGGCTCTGCTACTATAAAATCTATAATGAAGGGCAGCAAATCTTAATGAGATCAGGATTGGGCCCACAATCCCTGATTCTCTTTAAAACATCAGCCTAAACATGAAATTTTTTAAGTGGAAAAGCTCACCATCATTCATGAAAACGTACCAGTTTTGAAAGTTGAAAAGATGTAACTCAATGGATACAATTACTGCTAAATTCAATAAAGAGAAATGATCACAGCTGATGCTTATTGACTTAAATGGATTGCTTATAATTTGTACAAAAGGCCAAGTGTGCCAGATACTTGAAACAGCTCTTAATACATCATTCACACTGCAAAAGTGAATTTTCTGCACTTATGGTAGGTAAAGTAAGTACATGCATATATGTTAATTTGCCTTCTCCAGGTCTGTTTTATAACTGTAGTTTTGGTCAACTATAGCTTTTTAGAAAATGAGCTTGGCTTCCCCTAGATACAGGCATAGAATTCAAGCAGCCTTGTAATAAAAATCAAAGAAAACATTCATACATCCAGACCATGCATTTTAACTCTGTTTGACTTGACTTACACTGATTCTCTATACCACTCTTTGAAAACAAAACCATTTATATTGTTCTATGGTCAGTGATACGAGGTGTAGGAAAAATGACCCAGGACCAAGCTTCTGCTGCACAACTGGCCTTTTATTATCAAAGGGGATCTGTGTCCTTCCGAGCAGAGCGGATGCTGAGCTAGCATAACCCTTGATTCTAAGCGTCTGTCCATGGAAGATGATTGTAAGCATGAGGTTTAGTATGGAAAGTCAACAGAAACTTAGCACTCTTCAGCAGGCTAACAAAATGGTGGGATGGAAAGAGGGGGGATAACCCTGAAATGCACACGTAGCAGCGCTAGCATGAGAATGGGATGAGGTGCATGAAATTCATGGTTCAGCTCTTGCTAGACTGCCCATCAGTCCCAAACCATACCAAGCCTGGGCACTTCAGCCATATCCTCCTGCCTTGGAATGAGCCTTCGGCACACAGGCAGCTCCACAGTTGTCTAATGAAATAAATCACTCTGTAATTCAACCTGGAAGGTGTTTAATGACTTGAATTTCACCTGCACTTGCACCAAGTTGAGACCTTGCAATGACAGAGCTAAGACCCCAAAAGCTCTGAAAATGTTTAATGAAATATTGCATGCAGTTAAAAATGAATAATAACCAACATCTCCATATTTGGTGTACATGCAAAAAATGGCAGAATCTCAATCCTGAGAGGATGCTACAGCATCACAAAGAGAGGGATATCAAGACAATAGATAGGGCAAGGTGAATGAAGTGGCACATAGCTCAAGAGAAAAGGAGATATCAAAGGTAAATCTTTTTTTCAAGACAAGATAGGAATGGATGAACTCTTGATACTTTAGTGAGATTATATATACACAGTTGCTTGGCAGTTTAGACATCCCACTTACGTAACTGTCTCTGCTTTGCTAAGCTGCAAAGATGCCATCCCTCCAATACATTTCTTAGGAGTCAACTTTCCACTTGGGCTTGGAAAAATGATGATAAATGAACACGAGAAGTTCAAAGGGCAGTTTAGCAAATCACCAAAGTAAGAGCACATGTTTAGCGTGCTGTTCTAAGGACTTCCAAGCTCCTACCTTTGCCAGACAGATGCACTGTTTCAGATTAAAATAATTATCCAGGACATCTATGAACAAGTTTGGGAAAACTAAAATCTCTTCTGTTACCATATAGGGGAAATGAATACTGCTTAAGGTAGGTGGCAACAAAAATGCCTGCCTGCCTCCCTGGGGTGGTCAACAACACACAAAACACCTCAGAACAACCCAAAACTCGTCTAACCAAAATTTGAAGTTCAAACTTGAAATAGTAATGAAATAAAAATTAAATACTGAACACAATCACCAACAGCATTTTCTCTATGCAGACACATGCAGGGAGCTCATGGTTTAAACACTACGTCAGTCTATGTTCCTGCATACTTTGCATTAAATGGGTATGAAGTCCTATAGGAACACAAGAGTATGCCAAGTTCTTAACTCAAATGTCAACTTGCTCTATATGCAAACTATATGCATCTTGACTTTTTCTATAAATCAACAGTATCTCTGAAGTCCTACAATAATTTAAAAAAGAAAATCCTACAGCAGTGCAAATGTAACATTCACAGCAGATATACAAAGATCTAAGACATAGAGAATGCCTTAGGACAGCAAAGAGATAGCAGACTCCACCAACTGAACATTTACTCCAACAGAGGAAATCAAACCAAACCAAAGACCTAGCTGCTTTTCCTTTTGTTTGAGGGCAGGGAAAGAGAAACAGGTAGTGAACTGTGGAATGGCAGAAGGGACAATCTCATTAGGAATGGGCATTTTGTACACAAGATAGTCCTAGAGGTGGGACTGAAAATAACCTGGTAACATTTAAGCCTACACAATGTTAAATGCAGAGAACAAATGTTGCTATTTAGCAGCAAATTATGTGATGCAGAACAAAATAATGCTTGATACCACAGCTGCATGTATGATCACTTAGCTTCTTGCTTTTAGAAGAGGAAACAAAACTGCATAGGTCTGTTTTAAGTATTGACTTTTAATAGCTTGTTTCTCATAAGGGAACAGGGGATGTTTTCTGTTTTAGAAATACAGGTATTAGTTGATCTTTACAGCCTGCTCCTGCCAACAGGTCATGTACATAATTTATTTGGCTTCAGCTTTTGTTTTTACGCATTAAGCAACTTTCAACCTTCTTTTGTCATACAATATATAGACAAATTTAAGTACAGTAATAGTGTAGGTATTTTACCATCTTCACATTTTCTCAACATATTGGACAAAGTGATACACATCAGTCTGCCCCCAAGCCCCGATTTCATACAAAACTCATTGAATACTGCTTTCAGCTGCACATTTAACTTGTTCCCACATTTAATTTGGTAAATCTACAGAAAAAGACCCTTTGGAAATATCAGGAATTATTTCCAACTTTGTCCAGTGACCTTCAAATGCTCAGGCAACTACTGGTAACTTGAATTTTATGGTTACTACAGATGTTGCACGCTGACAGGAAAGTTTTAGAACTGGACAGGCTATAGTAATCTAGGTTTTGGTAGAGGAATTACATACAAAAAGGGGGGCTTTAATATATATAGTTTTCTATCTGTAGTTTCATTTTTCAAAATAAAACCTGTATATATAAATGGATAATATTCAAGATCTGTGTAACAGCTGCTTTCTGGCTAAAACAATATATTTAGACAGAATCTCACCTTCTGTTTTCCAGTTCAAATATACTAGCCAGTCCAGTCCTTTGGGAGAAAAAACTTCCGTTTTTAAATCCTTTAGGATCCATCAGATTCATTATATGGTAATGACCTTAACTTATACAATGTATTATATTAAGAGGTGAACTGAAGGGGTTTAAATATCAGAAGTATCAGTCTGGGTGCAGCAAGCCAAAGAGCTGTTTAAACATGATACTATAGCTGAAATAAGTCTGTCAGAATAAAAACCAACATTCATAAAAACAGCAGCAGCCATCAATAACATTCACAACTGCAGGGTTTTTTAACTGTGTGTGATTTTGCATTATAAGTAAAAGCCACAATAGTTTAAAGCAAAATTTAAAAAAATATCACTATAGTCTTGAATTTCATAATGTGAATTGTCACTCTTATAGCTGTTTATAGAAGTGTACTAAAAAAATTTACTTAAACATATGAATTTAAGACTTTCACTTTATTCAGCAAATTGGTTTATTTACACAATGGGGAACGCTGGTTGAATGCTGTCAATGTAATAAAAACAAATCTAACAGAGACAATACTGAACTCTCTCTATGTATTCATAGCAGAAATGACAAACTATTTCCTTACCTGTATCGGGAACATCAAGCGCAACAACGGGACAGTATCATAGGACACTGATTTAACAATAAACCACAGAGGTCCAGTAATACTATGGCAATTTACTCACGTATTTACTGACTTTAAAATAAAAACATTAAAAGTCAGCAATACCCAGTATAAAGGTCTGTCAATTATCAGAGTCAAACTCTGATGAGTAGGTCGGTAAAACCTTACCAGATCATCCACCGTTCATAAAGTGACATGACTCGCTTCAGACCACCAATACACAAATAAAATTGATGAAAACAGGTTACCCTCTAAAAGGCAATGATGATCTGATAAGGGTTTAACTTAATGGAAGTTAAAAAAAATAAGAATTGCAGAGCACAGCCCCTATTAGAACAAGCTAACTTTCCAACTTTCAAAAAAGACAAAAAAAATTGAGAGAAANCAGAGTTGAAATTTAATCCTGGCTTTTTAGGGAGAAGGACAGTTTTGGCCTAGACTTTCCTTTGCCCAGGATAATTTTTTGCTCTTCCTTTTGCTGACGCTGTCTCTCTTGTTCTAGTTTCATCCTCTCCTCATGAATCTTTCTTTGTTCTTCAACAATTTTCAATTGTTCTTCAGCCTATATAGGAAAATGGTAACATTTAGGCCAGCATTTTCTAGTCATAAAAGCAATTTACAAGTCCATATTAACTCCCAAACAGGTCGAATCCTGCATAAGTATGTAAGCAGTTCCGTCTGAGCTAGATGCCATAGTTAGTTTCAGTGAAACTATTTATAAAATGGTTATTTAAATTGAGTTTAGAAGAAACACAGAGAAACTTACTACAGCTAATGTATAGAAATCTGCAGTGCTTATATACCATGTTTTTCAGCACTGCTTTGCAAACAACAGACTACATTTTAATTAAGGAAGACATTAGATACATACAGAAATTGTCCCAACACTTGTCACCTGTAAGCAGAAGTAACACACACATAATGAAGTCACATACCTTCAGGCTGAGGTCTCCCTGTTCCAAAACCCATCTAAAAACCCCTAATCCAAAACCATCTTCACTTGATTTGCAACTAGTCAATCCTTACATTGACCTATGGCTCTTACAGCTCTCCCAGTGGTCTTCTAAAGGTGCTTATTTAGTTCATTACATCAGTCAAGACTCTATATTTTCCATTTGTCCTGTTTCCACCATAGGAGGTTGAGAAAAGGGTAAAACAGAGAGAAATCTAAAGCAGATGTATTCAAGCAAAAGGATTTAAGCCTCAGTTTTATATGAAAGAGGTGCAATTAACTGGGCAATTGAAACTGACAGAGTTCAATCAGGATTTAGAAGCAGCTTAGTTTCTTGTATCATCAATTGATTAGAATCAGGTAAATCATATTGAATATTTTCATGTGGCAAGCACCTGATTTAGAAGGGCTTGAAAACCAACGTAAGTTAGACTTTCCTAGCTTACACATCTTAACGTTTATGCTGAAAGTCTCTTTCAGCACTTCTACATCAACATGATACTAGAATCAAATCTAGTTTGTACTTGTCCCACTCAACCCAACAGAATTAGTCACACAATGCTGAACATGTTTGCAAACTTACTTCAACTCTCCAGATGAGATATAGCTGAAACGTACTTTTAAATTTCTGAAGGCAGACCATCTCCCTTCTAAATCAACTGCATCTAAACTATGTTACTAGCTCAGTGTAACTGCTAAGGATCTGGTCTTTTAAGATCAGGGGAAAGAGAGCAATGGTGCTGATGGAACCAGCAATATGCAAGGTAAACTCTGGAAAGGGCGTATTTGTTTATTTTAATTGTGTTCCAAGTCTGGCGGAGACATCTGTATTTCCCTACAGAACAGTTACTTGCACCTTTACATACCAGTTTAGCTTGTGCTTCTGCAATTTTTCGATTATTCTCTTCTAGTATTCGCTCTAGTTCCTCACGCTTTGCACGCTCTTCTTCCTAAAGGGGAGGACAGGGCAAGATGTTAGTAAAGTAAAATATTCATTTCTGCATGTTCACTAATCTTTCTCAGAATTCTTTTGTGAACTGACTTAAAGTGGCAGCTTTACAGCCACCTATTTTGTCTCACAACGGTAAACTGTGCAGCCACTAAAACTGGTTTCTAGCACTCAATTTAAATCAACCCGCCCAGTCCAAACAGCAACCAACTAAACCCTCCCTAATCACAGAATCCTGACAATTTATTACTAGAATTTTAATATCACACAAATCAACAAGGACAACTACAAAAACTGGATAGTATTTACCAAATTAAAAAGTAATATAGAAAATATAAATAAAGTGAATAGTTTGTCTCACCAATTAAGTATACCTACGTATTCTTTACCTATACTCCTTTAATCAGCATTAAAAGTTGAATATTTACTGTCTTGTCCAGTGTCCTGCAGAGTGTGCTCCTCGGCTGCCATACGCGCCAGCTTCCTCTTTAAAATGATTTGTACTGTTAGCTTGGCAATACCTGCATCAGCAGCTCAACCATTTATAAAGAAACAACATACAAGGAAGGCTGAGCTGAGGAATGCAGATGTTTATGGTAAGAAGGAACAAAAATATGTAAATCATTCCTAAGGCAAACAATTAATAAGAAAAATACATTTACTGTTAGTGAAAAATACAAATGGTAATCCATACTTCATGGAGCTATGGGCTTCTTTCATGGGGAGAATGGACTTAACACTCAGTATTTTGACAATTTTAAGACAGCTGAAACTGTCTGTAGTATGAACTTGGAATTCAGGAGTCCAGGGAAGGCAAGATCAGGAAAATAAAGCCTTGTAATTGTTGTTTTCTTGGTGAATTTTATGGAACTCTGTTATGCAAACTCAAATATGAAGACTGCGTGAAAAATTTTGAAGTGTTTCAGTTCACATAATATATATCCAAATTATTTTTATATTTGGAGGATTTAAAGTTAGCCAGAGGTTTGTGTCTGTGTAAGAAAAAAAAGTTAATACGAACAAAGCAAGCATATGAAAACTTCTTACTATGACTAGTAACCAGCTACTAGCTAGCACACTTCACTCCAGGCATGGAGGTTCATTCTGCATTACAAGGAACTGGTGGGACTTCTCCACATGTCGACGATACCAAAAATACTTTTTTTAAAAAAACAAGTCATCCATCTGATCAAATGAAAACCTCTGAGTATGAAGAATTTGCTGACTATGAACATGTAAATTCAACTTAAACTGTTTGATATTAAAGTCTGATTTTGCAAAAAAAGTATAATTTATTTATTCTTTTTAATATTTATCGTAACTCAGCATTCCATTTGTTTCTATTTAATTTGATACTATGTGACTGACAAGTCACATCTAGTATGAAGGGGAAAGCTGCATTGCTACTGTCTCTCCTTTCGTAAGCCAATCAAAATATTAATTTAAAAGAAACTGTGTAGGACGTACAGAGTGAAAAAATCATTTGACACATGACTATTTAGCACAAATTTCCTCTACAGTTTGAAGTCTGTCTTGAAATTTCTGGATCCTGGAATGACTGGTGCAGGCAGGCATCAAAGCCTTTAGTAGCAAATTACTGTCTCACAGAAAGACATTTTCAGCTTCTGCTCCGGCTGCTGATTAAAAAACAAAACAAAGCAACAAAAAAAAAGGCCCCAAAAACCCAAGTCACACGTTCAGCTTGACTTCAGACAAGGGCAACCTGCTCTTTTATAACTTCTAGGGAGAAAAAAAGGAGTTGTTAGTAGTTATTAAAAATGAATATAATGATTTGGACAGAGATCCTTCGTGAAGACGTGGATGGGCTTATGCTCGAAGTCCCAGAATTAGTAGTCCAATGTATGCTCAAGGAAAATGTTCATTTTAAATGAAGAATAAGAAACCTATTTGTTAAAGACAGGTACTGCAGCTCACTGCTGGACCCTGCTTTTTGCCTGGCTGAAGGCAAAAGCCTCTTACAGTCTAAGTAAACAAAATGAAACAAATGAAGGATACAATTACATATTTTTTAATACCCTTCCCCAAAATGAAAGGACTGCTGATAAATCCTGCAGCCATGGCAAAAGTTTCAAACAATTCTGAATTATGTAGGTCAGTTCCATTATGAATCAAGTATCCTTGTTCAGGTTTTAGGAGAGTAACTGTTTAAATATCAGTGAGCTCCTCTGAATAGGCTAGAAATTAGGTTTCGCAGCAATGCAAGTTTACATGAGAAGGGAATTAGATTTGCTGTATTCCATCTCTTTCTGAACCGAACAGGAGGCACAAACCGACACTGAAAGTTTTGCCATGGACTGTCTCTACTTTCCAAACGACCGAGCGTTACCTCTCTGGCTTTTTGTGCTGCAAGTTCAGCTTGTCGCTGTCGCTCGAGTTCTTCGAGCAACTGTTTTTCCATGATGCGCTTAGCCTCCTCCACCCTGCGGAGAACCTCTCGCTCAATCTCATCCTTTCTTTTCTCCAACTCTTCTTCTACGCGTTTAGCTACGAGTTCTTCCACCCTTCGAGCAGTTTCTTCTTCTATGAGTTTCTCTTCAATTTCTTGTTGACGACTGCAAAATGCAAACATGAGGGTTACTTTTTTCATCGATAATGTTGGCACTGCAAGAAACTCCTTCAACACACAGCATCAGCTACCCTACTGAATCACTTTTATACATAGATTATATATTTAAAGAATATTTTTCCCTATATTTAAAGAAAGTGAATATTCAGGGAATCACAGTTCTGATCACAGGGAATCCATTCCGACCATTCCATATTTAACATATTTCTATATAACAAAAGACCAAATTGAAGTCAACTTATCATACTACTTCTTGATCACAATTAGGGGAAAAAAAGAAAAAAAACCAACCCAAAAATAACAACCACAACACCATGCCCCCTCATCCAAAACATCCAAACCCCACCCAACTTTGACCATCATTCACCCTGCAGGAGTTTATATGGTCTCCATTTTAAGCCACATACAGCAATAAGATCCTGTAAAATCTTGCCTTAAAGCCACCACCTTAGAGGCACCAAACTATCGCCAGTATCTTAAAATAGAAAACAGAAGCAATAAAATTTATTATTTCAATATTTTACCTAGGATTTCGGGTGTTGTATCTGTAACCCAGTTATCCAATCATTTACCTTAACAAATTTCAATAAATTTTATTAACTTCAGCTCTTTTTTTTTTTTTTTGCAGGACTCTGTTTCTACCATAATGATCCAAAATAAATTGTATCAATACCAAGCATTAAATAAATCCTTGCAAACCGCAGCTTTCCATGTTCTGAATTTTGGAAATATTTTCAAATGTCTTGTCCTTATTTTAGTTGAGCAGCAGTATTATCCCTCAGCCTCATCACTGTCTTATTTTTTCATTAAAAAGTATACAAAAATACTAGGCAAATTTGCAGGTTAATTACCACAGACAGAAAAAAAATCTGGGCAGTAATCACCAGCACAACATGGCAATTAGATATCCAAGGATGAACACACTATATTTCATGTAGTACTATTTATCTGGAATTATTATGGGCTTTGGGGAGAAGACTTGGTTTTGAACTTGATATTGAACTTTCGTTTCAAATATTCCATGAAGTACAGAACAATCTTATGAAACTTTTCTTCTGGCCTGTCAGCAACACAAATCCAGGATTCAGAAGAGCAACTACTTTTGTAGTATTTTAATACCCTGTCATTTGCCGAATGTTTGCATTTTCTTATCTCATTTGGAAAATCTTTCCTAATCTATCTTAAATGAAAAACAACTAATTAAAAAATTTACGTAATTCAACAACTTTTAGATGACCCAAGGCACAACTTTCAAATATGCAGTAGGAGATGATCAAGTATGGTTTACTTATCTAGATAAACATGGGAAATACAAAGGTGGAAGGCTCCCAGTTTCCCTTGGTCACGTGTCATCTTTTCAAAAGTGTACTGAACTAAGTAGATCTCCTTCAGTAGAAAGCTTTGGAATCCTCAACTCATTTGACCAGAGAATATCAATTTTAGTCTTGCAATCCTCAAGAGACAGCAAATTTAGCTGGGGGCACATTAGACCAGAATTCATTTTTCCAAAATGGACACAAAATGTATTTAAGTGATTTTCTTCAGGAAAAAACCCCAAACAAACCCAAAGAAACATAAGGCATCTCTGCCAAGCCACTACCGTTTGTGGAAAAATGTTTGAACATCCTGTATATACTAAATATGATTTTATTTTAAAAGGTTGCCCTTCCCTCTTACTCAGCAACGAGTACTCTCACCATCCTGAACCAATACTGCTTAGTATACTTAATAGGCTAGAATTCTAGAGAAATAAATTGTAATTAAGTTCATATTTTCATGTTTTATTAGATTATCATAGCTTTATGTTTAACATCAGGAAATCTAGAAAAAAGTTAGCTAATTGAATAGATAGTGCGTAGTTACAAAAATACCACGACACTCGTGTCTGAAATAGATTTTCAAATACCCTCAGCAATTGATGATGCACTCAAATTAAGCACTGTGCCTGCATACATTTCATTCTTCTCACTCTAACAAACTCCATTCAAATTTAATTAAATCAATCAAATGTATTTTTAGACTTACAGGTAATGATATTACAATAGCTTAATCCTTATTAAGAAAATAAAATTATAAACACAGATACAGATATCAGTGATTTATTCTGTAGTATACGAACCTTTTTTTTTTTTTTTAATCACATAAACTTACAGTATTTTATCATCCTGGCCTACTTAGTCATGATTCCAGAGCAATAAGTAAACCACTAATGTAAATATTTTTGTATGATCCATTTACTTTTTAAAGACTAACTGTATGACATCTGCAGAAAAGAAACCACTTACATTTTACCAAATTTCTGAGAGGAAGAAAGTCATAGGCAAGGCAAGGCAAGAAAATGAGCACTACAGGAAAGTGCTGAAGTTAGGCTGTGTATTGAGATTTGAACAAGACATGAGGAGAAGAAAGTCAGTTCCAGTCCATGAACTGTCGACTAATTTATTCAGTCAGAAAGGAAGTATTTATTTCCTTATCTGACATGAATCTATACTAACATACAAAATGCAATTTACAGATGACTTACTAAAATGCCACATTTTTCTACTCCAAGTTTCATTGCTTTTTCTTTTTAAAATTTAAAGTGTACTGTAGAAGTATCAAAATTCCATACCCAATCTTTTCCAATGTTGATTCTTCCTCAAATGTCTACTACTCTATAGCAAGTATTGCTGAAATATACTCCTTCTATACAGACTTCAGGAACTTTTTAAAATTTCAGAGCTAACTTACCTAGAAAACTTACTTACACATGAACTAAACCAGCTCCTAAGTACTAGAATAAACTACTCATTCTATTCTCAGATTTTAAGCACATTCCAGTTCTTCATTATAGATATGCACAGAACATTTTTCTTAATTTAGGTACTGAATAAAATTCTAAACCATAAAACTAGGTTCAGGATGTCAAAGTATGTCAATTTTCATAGGTTTGTATTATTGTAGAAGTTTTGGACTGTCAAAATTCTGAAGTGAGCAAAGTTGATTATCTTCAAACAAAAGTGAAAGTGACAGCTTGGGGTCACCAAGCCCAACAATGACAACTAGTAATTCCTGAGACCCTGATGGCTGAAGTAAAGCTCCACCTGAGAATTAACAGCAGTGCTTAGCTTCATATGTACAAGGAAGTGCTATTTCTGGATTAGGTGGTCCAATGAGCAAGGGCAGTGCTCAAGGAAAAAGAATCATCTGATGACAGCTGTTCAAACCATTCTATCTGCTGCATAAAGGTCTGTTTCATAACTTTATATGTTACTAAACATATTAATGCACCCCCATCGTTTATTAAAATAGTATTTGTATCTGCAGACTTAATAAATAACCAACTCCCCATAACATAAAACTGAAAAAAGGGCAAGGCTTCAAATGAAACAAGTCATCGGATCTCACCGTCCCATCTGGCAAGAAAGTACTCCCACAGTGTTAATACAGCAGCTGCATAGTGTTTCTTGAAACCGTCATCCAGCAACTCCAGATGCCTCCGCTCGACGCGTAACAAGCTCCACGCCACGGAGGGGAGGGGCGGCCGTGTGGCAGTGCAGCACAAAGCCTCAGGGGCGCCGAGGCCTCTGCCGCACAGGGAAGTTTAGGAGCAGCGCAGGAGGGAGAGCCCAGCGACGGCGGATGGGAAGAGGGCAGAGGCGGCCGAGAGGGAGGAGGCGTGCGGGGGGCTCGCACCCCGAGTGGGCGGCTCCTAACGCACCTGAGGGAGCCGGGCTTTGCGAAAGGGGCGGATGGCGGGAAAAGGGGAATTGCGAGGGCCTCAGCGAGGGCCCAAACGCCTGCACCCAGCAGCAGGCTGCCCTGGCTCACAGGAAGAAGGCGCGGAGAGAGAGGCACCAGGGCACCGAGCACTTCCCTTCCTCCCCCATCCCTCACCACCCCCCTCATCCCCAGCGCTGGCCCGGGGCTCACATTTTTCGCTGCCGCTCGAACTCCGCTTTTTTCTCCTCCTCCTCCCGCTTCTGTTTCTCGTCCAGGCTGCTGCGCTTGCTCACCGTGCGCCCGAAGATGTCGATACGGTCGGGGGGGGAGGAGGCGCGGTCGCGGTCCCGATCCCGATCGCGCCGGGAGGAGGGGGCCGTGTTAGAACGCGAGCGGGAGCGGGACTCCCGGCGCCGGTTCCGCTTGCTCTCCCGGGACTTGGAGCGCTTCCTTGCCCGCTCCTTTTCTCGGGAGCGGGACCGCGATCGGCTCCGGTTCTTCTTGTTGTGCTTGGAGCTCTTGGTGTGCTTGGAGCGGGACGAGCTCCGGCTGCGGGACCGACCCATCCCGACAGAGGAGAGGCCGCGCCGGCGACCGCTCGACCACCCCCACCCCCTTTGCTAGCGGCGCCCGGGAGAGGTGCGAGGAGGCTCTGCGCGCATCAGCACCGCCCGGGCGGGCCCTTCGTCTTTTCCCTTTCCACCGCTTTGCGCTGCGAGGAGAAGGAACAGGCCCCGGGAGCAGGAGCGAGTCCGGACGCAGCCAAGATGGCGGCTCTGGCTGAGCAGTGACTCTCCTCTCCCGCCCCACAATGCACCGCGCCGTGCTCGAGCCCTTCGCTCCCCTCCCCGCCGCCTCCGGCGCCGCGCCGAGGAGCACGACAGCACTCGGCAACATTCGGCAGCCAATGGCGAGCGCCGCTCGGAGCGGAGCCCTCGGCACCGGTGGCGGAGAGCGTGCCGGCCGAGGGGTCGCCTTAGAGAGGGCTGCAATGTTTCCTTTAATTGAAAGTTCTCTCAAACGTTGATTGTTTTCTTTTTATTTTGTTTTAATACGGGGAAGAGAGGGAATTATCACCGTAGATTACGGAAGCTGCGAAAAAACACTTAGAGCCCCCGCTAAATGGTGAAAATGAGTTTTTGAATCGTCTGTTGCACCACTGTGAAGACCCACCCTTAAAGGGAAATAATCACCTGAGATTCGTAAATGTTCATTGGTCGAAAGGAACGAAAAAGTCAGAGGGGTCGCAAACAATCAAAGTTTTATCAGTGAATTACACACTTGGTAAGGAAAAGAGTATGTTACTCCTTGACCTCCTGCATAAGCACACGGCAGTGGGTTTTGGATAGAGAGGGTGAAAGGCAAGATTTATAGAGGAAAAGATGAATTAAAGAAAGAAAGACGAAAAAGAGGACACCAGTCCTGTTTCCAGCGTCGATTCAGCTGAGGGGATGTCGGTCCGGCCGATGAGATGCCCAGGGTGCCGCGGTGTGTTCCCTGGTAGGTTGTCTCCAGTGTGGCACAGGAAAGGGCTGTGTTTAAATGTATTTACCTTTATTGTCCATTGTTAGCTACAGGTGTGTGGGCAGAGGAGAGTATGAACTCAGTGGTATCCAGGTGAGCCCGAGTACGAACTCAGAGGTTTTGTGTAGGATGTTTTTATCCCAGTTCTGCCATGTAATTGTTAGCCGTTTCTGCTATGAAAAAAAATTGGAACTGTTATTTATTTCAATAAACTGGTGCAATCTAGAGATAGATAACCTCATTCCTTACTTTGAGCCGTTTTCGCTCCTTCATATCTCTCACAGTTTCTATGCTTTTTAATTTTTTTTTTAAATAGGTCTGCATTTTTTCTAAGTACTTTTACTAAGCCTGTAAAACATTCCTTTAGCCACTGGACAAAATCCAGTCTCACTAAAACTCTTTTCTTCTAATTCATTTGATTGACTTGCCTTCTTTTTCTCAAAGGAAGACTTTCTTATATTGAAATTCAGTCTATTTAGTACCAAAAAAAAAAAAAATAAAATGCAAATATCTTTATGAGAGGTCACTGTGCAAGTAACAGCAGAGTAATGGACATGGTGAAACCTGCACAGTAGGAATTCCAGTGCCACAGGCCCTGGGCACTCCTGTTTGTCCCTAGCCTGGGGAAGCTCATGGAACAGGTAACTAAGGAAGTTGATAATCAGACCTTTTAGCCCCTGACTGGGAAGGTGAGTTTCTAGCTGGCACCTTTCCTGCAGCAACTTGTCTGCAAGTGTGTACTGGAGCTTATAAATTCTCACGGTGCGTCAGGTTCTGGGTAAAAAAATGGGTCATAATTTCTTTAGGACTACATATTATAGTGTGTGTAACAAACTTGACCTGAAATTTAGCAGGGAAGAAGGAGCAGAATTAATTATTATACAGTCACCTATAACTATAAATTAGTTTTTCAAATACTCATTATAAACAGAGTTTTCTCCTTGATAAGTCACAATAACCTGGACCTGTATTTATTGTTATTTTATTCCTATTGAGTAGTATTCACTCATCAGAGCTATAAAGGGTAATGTGTAATATTTTATGAGAAAAATTAATTGTGATATATTGTGTAGAATTAAGGAATTATATAGATTAATGTAATGATTTTACCCAAACAATTATTGTATTTTTCCATCTCATTTTTTAAAGTTTCTAAGTTACTAAGAGCACAAGGTTTTTAATAACTGTAATAGCTTAAGGTCATTAGTGTATTTACTTTGTTACTTATGAGGACTAAATTCTGGTACTTCTGGAAAAAGCTCCTTGTCCTCTTAAAAATACATTCCTAACAGATGAAAAAATAGTAGAATATTTCTATCTATGATTTCTTTTTACCTTAAAGTTTTGTAGTTGTTTGATTTTTTTTTTTTTTAATTCTATCACCTTATTTTTCCTAGCTTAATAGTAGTAGTAAAATATTAACATTTGGGGTTTTTTACCACCCAGATATAATTACAATTGATATGGAATTACAGTACCAAGAGGAACTTTTTAGTAAAAACTTAATTAAAAAAACCTTTGTTTAAGTACATAATTTAATTTCTTGTTTTCAGTTAATTAAAAAAGAAGGTGGTAATTTCCCTTGTAAGTTTCCTTTTGAAATTTTCAATATTTGATTAAAGTAGTGCAATTTTTTGTGGATTAAATAATATTAGATGTTTTGAAGGAAGTTTTTTTTTTAATTTTTAATCCCATGTAAGTGTGTGTTTTATTCCCAGTTTGCAAGCCATACTGAATTTCCATGCACTCTTTTGTTTTTGGATTTTTTTTTTTTCCATTTGAATGTATCTCGATATATTAAAACGCATAATTTGCTTCTTAAAACGGTTACCTTGAAGTTGGAAGATACCCTATTTGACAGCCAAATGGTGGTATAATTAAAGCACCTCACCCTTCTTTACCTTGGTTACTGTCATCACATGAAATCTCTCAACCCAAAGGCATTTGGGGGTAGCTCCATCGAGATACAATGTTTTTATAATCTCCAGATTGTACCTGCTCTCACTTGCACCACCACTTCTGTCATTAGCTGGGTCAAGAGGGATCTTGGGAGATTAAAGGTGGATTATTTTTGGGTTGTGCTTGTGTGGCACAGCTGGATGTGAGATTTTTGCAATAGGTCTAAAATAGAAGAACTCTGGAGGGCAGGCAGGGGAAGAAAGCAAGAGCATAATAGGATAAGGTGTTTGGTATGTAATTTGCTGTCATCTTGTATAGTCTGCCTCACAATAGTAAGAGGCCAGAAGTAGCACAGAAGAGCTAAGGGGAAAAAAGGTGGTTTAAACATGCATTGGTTCTTTCAAAGTAGCTGTTCCAGCCAGAGTTTATTACAAGGTCAGGAACTATGAATACAGGTAGGGGGTTTTTAATTTTTATTTTTTAGTCTAAGTATGAGCCAGCGCTGGGATTCATATCACATAGATCACAGAAGCTGTACAGGAGTAGAAGTTGTGTTGCTGAGTCACTTTGTAACAATTTTTTTTTATACCTAATTCTGGAGTTACTTGTGCTTATGCATTTTCTGTCAGGTGCTTAGTTTCTCTTTGAGCAGCTCTGTGGAGTTCTGAGCTGCAGAGGTAGGGAGATGAAGCATCTGGGAGACTGGCACAACAGCTTTGAGGAAGGCATGACAGGAGCATGGAACAGTTGGCAGAAAGAGAAATATCCTTTCTAAAACTTAAAAGAATAAGTCACTAAAGCTCTGCTTCAAAGGACTGTTAAAAAGGGAAAAAACACTTTAATTGAAAGAATGTAGAGAAAATGCTGTAAAATGAGAAATTAAATAAACGGAAAGAGTTTTAACATTGTACATATAAAGGAAAGTTGAGTAGATTGTATACAGAAGTATAGTTATTAGGTAAAATAACTATTTTCATGTTTTCCATATGTGCAGATGATAATCATGTCCTTGGAAATGAGCAATACTGTACAGAATGCTGTTGAAAGTATTTTGTAATTTGAATATGCGAAAAGACACAGCTTGAGTAATCAAGACTAGTGTGTATATATACGAGATTCAGATTAATTTAAAACAATATCTGGTTTCTTTCCCATGTGGATTTAATTTTAGAAAATAAATAAAATTGTCAAATTATGATCAATGTGAGAATTGAAAAAATTACATTAATTATCAATATCAGAGGACATTTTATTATTTTTGTTTAATGTAAGCCCACTAACCACTTTTTCAACATTTGGACTACTTTTTTCTGTCTACATGGAAGAAGGGAAAGGAATGTTCATTTGTATGCTTTGTTTGTAGTACCTACTCTATTTAGGTCCTAAACAAAAGCTCTTGAATGCAATTAGAAGTGGTGAATATAAGTTTTGATCACAACTTGAGACACTGATGTCCAAATCATAGCGATTCATAGTAATGCACTTTTTACTCAGTATTTTTTCTCAATATCATTGATAGCATATGAAGTATGCACATTTTAAGATCACATATAATTATTTATACATGCACCTATGATTTGGTCCATCGAAGTTTGGCAATAAAAAAAATTCAACCAACCTTCCTGAGTGGCTGGAAAATCATAGAGCTACTTTAACACTGTAGGCATGCTCTTACTTATCTGAAAGGCTTCCTAGCAATTATAGTGTTGGTATGTGTGACTAGGGATTTGAGCCAAGCAGCCAATGAGTTGAGGTGTCATCTAAGTCTCATGAGGGACTAATCCAATGCGAATACGGGAATAATATCTTTAAAAGAACCCCCAAAACCACGAACAAAACAAACCAGAGTAGCAACAAACTCTATTATTCAAAACCAGGTTGCTGATGATTCAACGGTTAACACAGTGGTTAGACTAGTTGAACAAGCAGGAAAATGAGATTCAGGTGTGTCCTCATTCATATCAGTGTCTCTTCCTTCCCATGACCATATGTTAATCACCAGGCCAATGTCTGGGCTGGAGGAAGGTGAGAAGGTAGCTACGGGCAAATTTCCCCTCTGTGTCCTCACAGATTTCACAAAATAGAAAATGAATGTTCAGAGGCATGAGGCAACATGTAACCTAATGTCAGTGGTACGCTGGAAGCTGGGGAGCAAGTTGCTCTGGCTTTAAGTCTATTCAACAGACTAGTTTTGAATTTTGTTACATAATCATGAGAAAAGAGACAAGGCAAACCCTGAGAGCTGCATCACAAAGCTTGGCAGGTGCTGTAACTGCTTGGGTGTTGTATAACATTTCCCCTCCCACGGCAGCTGTGTTTCAAAAGGAGTGGGCCATGTTCTCTTCTTCAAAGGCTACTGTAGGCACTGCCCTCAGGAGAGGACTCCCAGTTTTTGGCTCCTGAATAGATGAAGATGCCACCTTTGTGGTGCTGACTCAGACACCTTGGCTTTAACAGGGCGACAGCCACGCCTCCTTGTACAGCACTTCCTCTTGGCTTGGGGACTCCTAGCTAGCATGGGTATTTGATGAGTTCCAAAATTATGCTTAATTCTGAAAAAGTATTTGGATTAAATACTGTCTGTGGAAATTTTAATTTTATATCCAGAATGTTTTGTATATTTTATCTGTAACCATGATTTTTTTTTTTCCCCTGCTTATTTCTTTAAACAAACTAATATCTCTAGTAGTACCACTTTTTTATATGAAAATGACTGGGAGTGATTACTTTTTTTTTTTTTTTTTTTTTTTTTTTTTTTTTTTTTTTTTTTAAGTAGTCAAGAAGCAACTTGTTTATGATAAAAATAGGGTTGCAGGTATGGGAAAAGCATCCTACCTACACTTCAAAATTAAATCAGTGCTACCACAATTAATGGGAATTGACCCTGAAGCATTATTTAATGTTTACAGCTATTCTGTTAAAATTTTATCAAAAAAGGTTAGATGAAACCTTTTTCTTTTTTTTTCCTAATCACCATGCAAATTGATGAACTTTAAAACTTGTACATATTAGAGTGGGCAGAAAATAGCAGTCATGCTTAGTTAAAAAATATAAGACATAAGCAAGCCAGTTTAGCAGGAAGTCTTCTGAGTGCCAGTTTCTGCCTCCTGTATTCACGAAAGTACTGCTTTGTTTTGCAGGTTGATTTGTTAATTTATTTCCCTGACTTGTTAGGTTAAAGGTTGAAGGAATTACATTTTGGGGCATGATGCAATTTTATTTTACTGTTTCATTTTAACAGAAATTCTACTTTTGAAACTTTTTGAGAAAAATCTCACTGGAACGACAAAAGCTGAGAGCCTGTGCTTGTAGCTGTCTTTCTTAATGATCTGAAGAGTAATAAAATACTAAAGAGGAAATAGACATTTTTAAGTCTATTCTTCTGGGAGTTTTCATCTGCGTGTCTCTTCACTCTTTTTGGAAGGCCAAAAATACTGTGGCTTGTGCTATTTTCCTCTAGTATTGTTCCTTATGTTTTATTCCTAATTTATATCAGTCGTAGTTGTCTGCAGATTATCTGAAAAATTTAAAACTGCAATTATAACAATTCTGCAGGTGAAACTGAATAGTATTTCCATGAGGGATCTGGCTGACTTGTCCCTGCTGATGATCTGCCACAGAGCTGTGACCATACCCTTGACCTCGGCAGTACTGCAGCAGGGCTGTCTTGATGATTGGCAAAGCTCTGAACACCAAACACCCTCAGCATGTGTAGCATCCAACCCACTGCTTACGTAGTGCCCTGCCACACTGCACACAGCTACACACTCTTGTGTCTCTGCACAGTCTCTTTCATTGGCTCTCAGCCCAGCTGGGCACTGATTTCACAATGGGTTTGGTTCATTTGGGTCTAAGATGACACTGTGTTAGAACAAAACCAGCTTCTAAATGCATGGAGTATCTACTGCCTAGATGTACTGTTCCAGAGATATACCTGGCATCAATGTCTGTGTGGTTTCTGGTCACTGACAGTGTTTTGTGTTGACGTACAAGTTCAGTTAAGTTGTTTTTATGTTTCTATCAGATGCTAATTGTGGCTTTAAGAAGTCTTGGGATATAATCTCGGTAATGTGGGAAACAACCTAAGTGTGGAATGGAAAGCTCATTTCTTCTTTATCTCTTACCTGCATTATTACAAACTTTTGAATGGATGAAAAATATGCTTCCATTGTTTAAATCATTGCAATGTGTAGTGTGGTGGTATATTTGCATTTGGACAGTTCTCTGTATTTTGCTTTGTGTCCTGTTTTTGGAGATTGGGAAACCGCTAAGGCAAGAAGAAAAAGTTGCCCATACAATGTTAAAACATTTGAAGAAATACTATGTTAAACACCACTTTTTAAAGGCAGGTACTGCTGATTGTGAATAAAAGTGGCAGAACACGGTTTTATAGATGAACAAATCTACAATAATATTTCAGCTAGAGTAAAATCTTGGTTTTGCTGTTGAAGCAAATCTCTCAAATTGATTTCATTTGGAGTGGTCTCAAACTGGGCGAACTGAGTCATTTTTGGATAAGACTAAGTCTGAAATAAAAACTGAAATTTGGTATGTACTGTTTGAACATAAACACTTTTTTTACTATGAGGGTGACCCAGCACAGGTTGTCCTGGAAGGTTTTAGAGTATTCATACTTGGAGATATTCTGGGCATGGACCTGGGCAACCTGCACTAGATGGCCCTGCTTGAACAGGGCAGATTGGACAAGCTGACCTCCAAAGGTCCCTTTTAGCATGAACTGTTCTGTGTTTCTGTGATATCTGATCATGTGTTCTAGTCCTTTCTCTGCTGTTGGGACTGCAGTTCGCAGGACTAGTCTAGAGCTAGTGGAAAATAAAGCTCTTGCCAAAGGCAGGTCACATGGGCATCCAATTCTCAGCAGCCACTGTCTTACTTCCCAGACTTTTTATTGCAAAGTGCTACTTAGCAATGTTGTAACATCATGTAGAGCTGAGTTAGCAAGTGCTTTAGTGTAGGTTTCTTTGCTCCAGAGCACATAGGGTAAAAAGGCCCAAAGTTCATACAATTACTTTATATATTGGATCTGTACAGACATAGCCCCTTAAGACATTTTTTTGCAGGCTACAAGACTGTGGTATTTGGCTGCCAGCACCTGATAGATAGGCACCAGGCCAATCTCAATGTGTATAGCATTGGAATATCTAGTTAATCTGATTGTATAGACTTTCTTGCTAGCTGCTTGATGACTTAGCACATCCTAGATTCTCCTCATTTAGCTCCATGTTGGACAATTATGTATTCTTTATGGCTTGCCAAAGCTAAGTAGAAATGAGTAGGGGAAGATAATACTGAGGTTGAATGGCACAGGAGTCATGGGAAGAGATGAAAGTATTGCACTAGATGGTGGGGAAGGATGTATGCAGCCTGGGGTTGGTATGATAAAGGTTCATCTGCACACTCAATTCTGGAGCTCCTGCTGTGTATATTAGGCAATGAAATAATGCACCAACATGCTCTGACTGCTCAAAACAGTACTTCCAGGGCAAAATGCCATCCATGCTTACTCACCCTGCTGGATAGCATTGTCTGCAATTTTTTCTCAGGCTTTTTCTACAGGTATTTAGTCTTGGTGGTGCAGAGAGACCTGGAATTCTCTAAGAAGGTGTACTTCAGGAAAAGGCGACTTGGCTGCATCTGTATAAAAGTGCTGCTGCAAAGAGAAAATGTGAACAAAAGTCTGGAGCTTCCCTCAGGCTTCGAGCCAAGAGCAGGCTTGCAGCTGATTGTGAGACATCTGTCATCAGCAGGAGCTGCCAGTAGTGGAGCTGGGGGCTACAAATGAGAATGACAGAAGTACATGATGACCTAGTGAAAGAGAAGGATCTTCTAGGACAAAGGGCAGTAGTTCATGATAAGAAGGCAAAATCAACCACCTAGAGGATGATCAGGTGTGTGGAGGGGTAACTAAAGCAGACAAAAGCACACCAAGATACAGGCTGTGAGTGAGTAATATTGGGGACATAGTAAAATGCATGCATTGGTGAGAAAGGAAAGAGTGTGGTGGGAGAACAAGTTGGAAATTAAGTGCAAACGAGCCAAGAAATGAAGGATGCAAAATCCCTGAAAACAATCACTGCATTAAGGGAAGGAAAAAACCCCACAAAAATGTATATACTATATACATATATGTACACTGCTTTTCTTTATGGTTTGTTGCTAACGTTGTCAGGATGAATGTTAAACAGTTCAAATGGAATGGTGTCTGAGATCAATTCTTTTCAGCTGTATGTCTCCTAGGCAAATGTGTGAGAACTGCTGATCTGTTCATCTTGTTCAGATCATGTGAATGTGAACACAGCAGAGATTTGACTTGTTGTTCCTCTCTACAAATATAGAGGGGGAAAAAAAAAGGAAAGAGAGAGCCTTGCCTGGGAAGAAAGGGAGGGATCCCATTATAAATGAGAGTCATACGACATCCCTTCTGGAGATGTGTTGAAATTTCCCATGGGAGGAAGAAGAATAAACAAAGGTCGGTATTACTAATAAAAGAAAAATAGTTGGCAACCAAGGAAACAATAATTATTTGATCACAATGTTCTACAAAGCTAGCAACAGAAACAATACCAGCTAAAAGCAACAGGCCAAATGCATCTTACTTGCAACCAACCCTACCTGTTGTTATACCAGGGTCTTTTGCCTTAGAGATCAATGTTCTGCCAGGAAAATAAATATGTCCTGACTTTTCACCTTTGCTTCTTTACTCTTCTTATGACCACAGTGTTCCCAAGGGTTTATTGTGTTTGACTTCTCATAGCTATTGTGCAGCAAGCATGGAGTAGCTATTATCTCTGCTTCACCAATGAGGGACAGAGCCTGCAGGAGAGCAGTGCTTACAGCTGCACAGTGACATTGCAAATCACAGGCCGGTAGCTTTCTTTGCTCACTCTCTGAGATGACAGAATCAGTAGTAGAATATTAGTACTGGGAGGGCAAGCAAAATGTTTTTTCTTGAGCACTCAAGTTTACCTACAGGAACTAAATGAACAAAGCTTGCTATTGAAAAAGAAAAATTAAAAAAAAAAAAACAAACAAGTCATAACTTCAGCAATTTCAATAGGAGATCCATATAGCCTTGAAAAATACACTAATAATGAAGTATCTGTGTTACAGCAAGACCCTATATAAAAGGAGTGCAATTTCTTTTTAAGTTAAAACTGGCAAAGTCTGTTAAGGCCAAATCCTAACAGCCATTGTTATTTGTTAACAGACAGGTGTATGATGAGCTTGACAAAAGGAGGCTGTACAGTGCTCTGGTCATGTTTCCAGCCTGCCTGATGATGTGGCCACAGCCCTTACTCTGCCCTTCCTCAGAGGTAACATCACCGAATGGCACCATCTAGTTTAGCTCTGTCACGCTGCAAGCAGTTCTGCATTCTCAGTGATCTTATCTTTACTATCAGCGTGTAGTGATTTGTGGGAAGGTTTGTTCCTCGATCACCGGGGCTTACACAAAACCAGCGTGCCATGGCAAGTATCACTTTCTCAAACCTGAGTGCAATCCTGAGAGTGACTGAGAGGCAGTACTCCAGAAGGAGTCCAGGGTAATGTGAAGGGCTAGATAGTGTAACACAAACTCAGTCCTCTGGGCTGTGGATGTGTTGGATGTTCCCAATACACCAATTACTGCGCTTCTATGGGAACTGTAGGACACTGCTGCTCATCTGCAGGAAAACAAAACCCTGTGGCTAGATCTTCTTTCCTGAGTGTTTTTTTCGTTCTTTGTTTCAGTGATATCCATTTCTTATGTTACTACATTAGGTTATCTACAATAGCTTTAGGGTCATCTTTGCTTTTTTAAACTGAATCTTAGAGTTTTTATCCTATCTTCTTTGTATCTGTGTTTGGCATCTCTGTTTCCCAGAAGGATTCAGTCTCTTAGGATTGCTAGTTCCTGTTAGTTACTTCAGAGCACAGAAGAAAACTAAAAACATAATTTTGAATTGTCAAGCTTTTTTATTACAAAAACCTTATAAATTGAATAGTGATTTTAAGCATAGTCATCTTTTAGAACTTGCTGCATAGGAGCGAAACATGCCGTGCAAATTGCTATTTCTAATCATGCTTTTTTTTTTTTTTTNGTTTTTTTTTATTTTTTTTTTTTTTTTTTTTTTTTTTTTTTTTTTAAAGTAGGCTTGAAACTTTATGTTATATATTTTTGTTACTGAAAGAAGGCCGAACCTGATACACTGATAGCTGAAGACTGATAATTGTTGAGTGATCATTGTGCTGGGGCCTTTGTATATGTCTGTGTATGAAATTGACTGTGTTTCGTTCTGTAGTGTTCATTTATGACAGGAATTTATACTATAAGTGAAGGTAACTTCTGACATAACTCTGCACAGTTAGATATCAGCAATATTTTTCAAAGCGCTCATAGGTTTATCTTTCATTAGACATTTGTGTGCAGCTATTTTAAAATGTCAAACTCCTGAATTAATATGAAAGCAATCAGTTCAAAAATTCTATTTTTAAAGAGTGATATGAAAAGCAGCATGTAGAAGTGAGAATTCCTGCAATATTTTATTTACCTTTTCAGTAATAACATTGCTTGTAAGAAATAAAACAGCTGCATTTTAGTTTCTTCATTTGTTTTCCCTGTGACAAACGGTGATAACAATGCATCTCGATCTTGTAATTCATTGAGATATTTAAAATGAAAATGCAAGCAAATAATTCAAATATTTTATAATAATGCTCTATGTTGTTTATTTTCCCTTGTCTGAAGAGTCCTTGAAAATCTATTTTCTTCCTGCCTGTTTCAGAATGGGATAAAGAGCTTTCTGTATAGCTAGATACTTCGGTTAACACTCTTGAATTGCAAAAACCCAACGATTTTCATAGTTTTGGATAGACTCAGGGAGGTTAGCATAGGCACTCAGGCTTGTGTGTGTTGGGCAGTGGGTAACTGCGTGCATTACCGATGGGCTGCCCACCGATCGCACCAATAGCGCGTGCTCCCGGTGCCAGTAGAGGGCACCCGAGGGCACGGCCCCCATCCCGCGGGGCCCGTGCGGATGGAGCCGTGGATTCCTGCCGGAGCTGAAACTCCTGCCCTGGTGTTCCCAGGGAAAAATAACCCAGGCTCTCTCCTGATATGGGGCCTGGGCAACTTGCGTTTCACAACTGTCGCCCTGTGAAATCTACATTACTTTTTTTCTACGGAGGGTCACCAGTTTCTTTCCAGGTCTCAACACTTATTTTACTTGTGCGTTCTTTTCTTTTTTTTTTTTTTTTTTTTTTTTTTTTTTTTTTTTTTTCTTTCTTCTTTTTCTTTCAAAGCAAAGAATATATTAAATTAATGCATCTATTAGAATACTGCAATGAGAAGAATTGGAATGGTACAATTAGAGGAACACTGCTTCCCATTTTGAACAAAAGCAGTGTTGACAAAAATCTACAGGAGCAGGTCAACCTTTGTTAAACAATATTCCATTTCCCATTTTATAGACACTGCAGGGCAGTCCCTTGCCTTTGATGGAAATAAACACACTGTTTGTCAGTCCCAGTGGAAGCAGAATTCCTGAATGAGCTTAAAGTTCCCTTTTATAAGAAGGCAAGTAAGAACAATCCTTGGTGACTAGTCTGACGCCTATTATTACTGGTTTATCAAAACCTCCACCCATTCCATGTGGATAATGAACTCACTCAATTCTTAACATAATTATTAGTCTAGACTGGAGAATATGTCAGGTTAATAGTTCCACAGAGAAGGGTTTTCCCCTTTAAAAGCAGGTGGGAGCTTGAATCATGGGGCTAAATCTGGAACATGCTCCTGAAGACTGTGATTTTGTCCCATTGGCAAAGATTATTATACTGGGAACCGCTCCCAGAAGAGGCGAAAACATGAATCACAAATAAGCTGTTTGATTCCCTGTTGAAAGGACCTAGTGAAAAAGACTCAAGAGCTGCATAGGCTAAAGGATTTTACATTTATGATGATTTTTATTTCATGTTTGGCCTTGGCCTACTGGTGTACAGAAATTACTGTACCCAGATATTTGATTAATTTCTGGAATTGTCAGATACAGTGTCTTTTGCTAAACTGTAACATAAACCATGCTTGATTTGATTAGATTGCTATTTCCCAGATTGTATTGGATAGATAATCTGAAACAAATTCCTTCAATTTTCCCTGAAAATATTAATTTTGCAATTATACTTTGGCTTTGGTGACCTCTTCATAAGATGGTCTCACAACAACAACAACGACAACTCTTTTTATAATATATCTTCAGTGATGTCTTCCTGTAATTCCTGCTTCCATACTATTCTAAGAAGTGAGGAAATCTGCAAGATAGGAATTTCTGTGCTTATATCTGTACTGACTGAAAATCTGGAAAAGGTGGTTTTTCATTTTTGGTTATGGAAGCAGAGTTTATCAGAGAAAGCTTCAGATTCTTACAGAGTGTCTGAGAGGATTTATATGTCTAGCTAGCATGGATGAAGTAAATAGTTGGTCAGCATTTCTATTATGAACCTTCATTTCCAGTATTTTGTTGTAGTAGGAATCACTGTTTGTTATTCCAAGTGGAAACCTGGCATGTAGTTTCTCAGTCCAATAATTTTTGTATATTTTGAGACAAATTGATTTGTCCATTATTAAGTTTTATGGGAGATCATAACTGTTTTTATGGCTTCAGGTGCCTTACTATATTCCTGTAACAGTGTAGGAATTAGTTAAAAAGGAGTCTGGCATTAAAAGCAAAGTTTTCAATATATATTATATATTTCAATATATATTCTTTGTACCCTAAACCTCCTTGTAAGCAACACCTGCAGAGCATTGATATTAGAACAGAACCACCAGCAAGTTAACAATTCACAGAAATAAGTACTTTTCCCTTCATTGTCCACACATTATAATCCACAATTCTCTGAAAAGCACATTAACTTCCTTGATGAAGAAATAACTTCATCTCTGGTTTAAAGTAGTTTTCAATTTAGAGAAACAAAGTGTATTTGTAATGTTAAGTAAGTGTATAAATGAAACAGCATATTAAAAATTGGCACTTTTTCCCTGATCAGAGTGTTTTCTTTGCCATCCAATTTCTGTGCTTCGTTTTACTAATGAGTGATTATGGTAACAGTAATGGCAGTGAAAAATAGCAATGGATGTTAATAAAAATACAATGTCTTGCTTCACAATAACTTTGAAAAGCAAATGTATTCAGTGAAGAAATGCAGTTTTTTATATCACCTTGTGTTTTAAATGCACCTGAGTCCTTATGAAATTGGGGAACTTCAACAAAAGATGGGTCTAAAAAGGCAGGTAAGATGTTTTGCTGTGTGCCTGTCTTTATAGTTGATGTTAATAGACTCTACAGGTACAAATACTATGGGAGCAGCACTTTGAATGCCCTTACTGAGCAGATTCTTGCAGAAACCAAAGTGTACCAACAATCCATGGTAATCCTGCTGTGGTCTAATGTCAGGAACACATGGTAAGTTTAATGATGACTCCAGACTTACTATTTAAGATGCATTTGCCTGTTCCAAACACATTATTACTATTAGGATTATCATCATAACAAAGAGTTCAAAATCAGGCCTCAGACTTAGTAATCCTATACAGTTCCAGGGAAGATGTTGCAGATGAATGTCTGTCTTGTTCCATGGCTGAAGGCATCAGTTTCCTCTTATGCTCCTCCAATCACCCTTTTTGTTCCCATATATGTAATTAGTTTAAGCTACCAGAGTAGAAAATGAAGACAACTGTCTTGGGTTTAGGAAAGGCAGAGACTGTTTTCACTAATTCAGACACAAAAAATATATTATGTAGAGCAGCAGAAGGGGAATCTACTTGTCCTAGTAGCTTAGTACTTGATCTTTTATAAAGCTTAGTAAAATTTTCCTCTAAGTGAAATGTTTTGGTTTGTAATACATTGTCTCAGTAGCATCACTCTAATAGCATTTAAGCCCTAAATGTGCACGTTTGAGCAGGACCTCTTGTGGCTCAGTGCTAACTGCATTCCTGAGCCCTGTCTTGGCCATTGCAGCCTTTCTGCCAGTGAAAGAGGGAGAGAATCTTCACTGTGATTGACATCAAGAAGGGATCATCTCCCTGGGGCAGCGACTGTTGCTGACTCACTGTCATCCTTCCCAGCTGGACTACAAATATGTATAATAATGGAGCTCTGTGAGGGGTGAGACTTTCTGGCAGTGTGTTACTTGTGTCAAGCCACAATTTAAGATCTTCTTGGATAACCTTACAGTAGTTATCGCTGAACCAGCAAACCCTAATGGAAAAGAATTATTCCAGTGAAATGACTCCCTCGTTTGTAAAAACAAAAGTTAGAATAATACAATGTGACTGAAGATATTAAATATTTTATGTACTGATTTCCTTTAATAACAATCATAACATAAAGCATGTAAATTTTTAAAAAGCCTGTATTAAAATCATGCTGACTGCTCATGATATCATGTAAAAACAGGAACATATGAAACACCAGAGAGTAGGCAAGTTCATTACACAGAACTTGGTTCTTGGCAGTCATCTCAGTTTAGGGAATTTGTTGCTTCTGAGGCTGCCATTTCAGAGATGTTTATTGCCATATGATAACCTGCACAAGAAATTAAACCTTACTGTGGTTTGGCTGTTGTAGCTACCCTTGGACCACTGGTGGTGAAAAGATGATGTAGCATTTTTCCTGAAATCATTTTGGTTTTATAGTAATAGAAAATTGTATTGATTTCATAGCTGATTTTTAAAAATTGGTATATATTGCAATGCTTGTATCCTACATGAGTAATACATTATAATAGAACTAAAAATGTCCTTTAGAATTTAAATATTCTTGAACTTTTAAATCTTTTAAAAATATTTGTTAATTGATTCATAGCTTAGGAGATTTAACTGTTACTTTTTTCTTAGTTTAGAACTTGGTGTGAAAGAATTCTCATCTAACTTTAGGGATCAACGAAGTCCCCTAAATATCTGATGGGAAGAGAAAGAGACCTGCTCAATTTGCTCATTTCAGCAGATGTGTGGCAGTGTAAGTGGGAGCCCTTATCCCTGGCAGCTGCCTGTCTTTCTTTTGTCTGCAAGGGCTATTGTGGGGGACTGGTGTCTACAAAACTGCCTTGAGCAGGATCTTAAGCTGAATCCCTTTCCAAATGTACAGAATCTGGGGACAAGTTTAAAAAGTGAAGATTAAAAAAAAAAAAAAAAAGGCGCGTCTGGGTTTTGGTTTATTTAATTATTTAGAGTGTTTTGTTATTTTTGTTGGGTTTTGGTGGGGTTTTTTGTTTGTTTTGGTTTTGGTTTTTTTGTTTGTTTATTTTTGTTTTCCCATGAATGCATGGTGTTTAGTTTTTAAATGTTTCTTAGAAGTTTAATGGGATAGAAACTTTTAAAAATTAAACTTGAAATGCAGTATCATCACAAAACTTTCACTACACTTTCAAGAAAAAGATATTAGATATCCCATAAACCATGATGAAATTGTGAAGACTGTCCATACTGGAAGGCAGAGACAGCTTTTTGATTGACCATGTAACTATGATCTGGTTTTGTTTTTTTCCTCACTGCTGTCATTCTTACTGATACTGGTGGTGTTCTCATTGCTAGTAGTGAGGCATCAGTGCAGACCTTATTAAGTTCAGGGGAATCTGGACTTCTTTTTTTTTGTGGCTGACTGTGCAAGAAAAAATCTCTTGTGAAAACAGAAATGGCCCTTATAAGTCCATTAAATTTAAAATCTTGGTAAGTTTTTTTTTGTTTCCTGGTTGGTTTGGGATTTTTTTTTTAATTGATTAAGCCTTGTGTTATGTCTGGAAACTATTTGTTTTGCAACCTTGAAAAGCTTAGTAGAGCTGTAATGTTACAAATTAAGTTTATTTAAAGCTTCTGTCAGAATTGCTGTATAAAAATGTTGTCTATACATAACAGAATCTAAAGGGAACTAGGCAATAAATAAGTGCATTAAATAAATTTGCAATGTAGTATTCCAAACAATTAAACCAACTGATATGCAGCCTGAAGGCCTGGCTGAAAAAATTACTGGGTGTTTTTGGACTTCAAAAGTATTGTTAGGAGTTATTCAGTACTACTGCTGAGAACTTATATCACTGTTGCTGAACTGTTTTTACAGGATTAATTTGTAATTTATGGCATTATTTAAAATGTATATCTTAGAAAAGCTAATACTTTAAACACAAAACAACTAAAAAAGAAATAGTGGTAAAATTCGGTGTTCTCACTGGAGCTGAAGATCTAGTCTAGGTTAATTTCTACTCATAGGAAACAACCTGCAGGGCATAGAGCTTTATCTCCTTACTGTAATGACTTTTCCCCATTTCCTCTATTCTTGTTGAAAGCTGAGACACAAACTACCTGTCTGTGTCAGTTTTGACTCCCAGTTATGATGGGAGCTGATAGAGGAAATGTTTAGTGTTCCTGTTCCAGATTGATGCAACTTCAGGCAACGTTGAATTTGTCACAGATTTCATTGCTGGATGGTGCATGCTGGAGTAACAACCCTCCAGGGCAAGGATGCATGTGGCACAACTTCACTTGAAGAAGCCACCAAAGTTCAAGCATACATGGGACTGCTCTGAGGAATTTTCCTCAAAATTATGTGTCTCCAGAGGCAAATATTTGTAAGAAAATTTTGATGCAGGACCTAATAAATTTTGTCCTGTAGTGATTACAAGGGGAAAGGGCAATCCGAGTCCAAATGTTGTATATCTCTGCTGGTTTTTTTTCTTAATTCACCAATAACGTTAGTGCTTGATGACTTGAACTATGAAAGGAGAGTTTTTGGCAAGTGAAATAAAGTCAAATGACATCACATCTGTAAAAAGAACCAACACCCTAAAAAAACTTGGGCCAAATGACTATTCTTTGTATAGTTTTCCTTTCCTTAGGCAGAAAAATGGCTTTTGACAAGAAATTGGGAGGGAATAGAAGAACAGAAGGGCCTTTTGCTGTCCTTTTTTACAGTTTTTATGTAAAGTGTGAAGAACTCATTTGGGTAGTGGTCATGCTACACTAATTTATTTTTTTTTTTCCCCTGAGGACAGCAAGACTGATGATTGATTTTTTT
>WEIU01020925.1:163466-184111 GCA_013389925.1 Aegithalos caudatus
TTTTTCCCTGAAGACCGCCAAGACAGTGATTGATTTTTTTTTTATTTTTTTTTAGTACTGCTGTGGTTGTCTCTTTTGCTCTGCTAAATTTTAATCTTTCTTCCCTTATGGCACTGTATGTAGAACATGAAATTAATGACTTAATATGCTTGCATATCCTCTTTTTGCCAAACTCAGAAACAAATAAAATTAATGATTTTTATCCTGTAATATTTCATTTTCTAGGATGTAGAAGTTTCATTGTCAAAATTTTGCAGGGGGTTCTCTACTTCCAGGGTTAAAATTTGCTGTTCCTCTGAATGAAAATGAAATTGTTTGCAGAAAATAAAAAATAAAAAAAAAAAAAAAGAAAAAAAAAGAAGGAGGTGTTAAACACACAATTTCCCCTCTTAATAATTAACTCTAAGATTTGAGTGTGTGGGCTCCTTTACATGCTAATGTATGAAATTAAGAATTTGGCTGTGATATATAAAATTTTCTTCCCATTAGGTGTTTGTACAGTCTCTACAGCATGTTAAACAAGTGAAAAGGAAGTTAAAATAAAATTGCTCTTAAAATAATGATAGCCTTCTTTTGTAGAGTGTAATTCTACTCAAAGATTTTTAAAAATAAAATTTGCAGTTGCAAGGCATGAACATCACAGCTGAGAATATAGTTTCAACCCACTTTTTCTGTCTTATTGAGTGGAAATAAAGAAATTGTTCTGGGAAAACCCTTTCCTTAGGAGAAAGATGCAGAATAAGGAGATGCATAACCACAGATCCACTATCGTGGTGCAATAGACTGGCAATATCAGAATAATTTTGTACCACCACAGATGCTGTGCAGTGGGGACCTGACTGAGAGCCACTAAGTCACATTTAGAGCATCTTTGCACCTGGATTTTTGTAGGGAGGTTTTTGGTCTTGACCATTTGGAGCCCTAGCACTGCTTCCCTGATGACAGCTGTCCAGCAGCTTGGTTTGCAGTGTACGACAATGCAAGACCGAAGTGAAGAACTCTTTTTCCAGCTGAGGCTGGGAAATGTCAGCCCTGTGGCCAAGCTGCTGTGGAATGTGCTCTGCTAGTGAACTCTGGGCATAATAGTACAGTGGAGGCCAGCAACTGCTTTTTCTTTCCTTGGTAGGGATGCTATGAAAAGTCACCAGTGTTTAGAAAATCAGCCTGAAAACATGGTCCAATCTTACAATGAGATGGTCTTCTGAACTGTTTTGTTCTGAATTGGAAAGATGAGTGCTGCTAATGCCTTGCCTTCCCTGAGGCACAGAAATGAAATAAAAGATACATATTTATTAGCTTTTTTTGCTCTGTTTGTTTATGTTCAATATGTTCTATTGTCCAAAATGCAGCATAGCCTGATGTGTGATATTTAAGAAAAGACTACTTTGAGTTGCCATCTCTATTTTTCTTATGTAGAAGCCCTCTTGGATTTCCACCTTCCCCCCACATCTCCCCAGTAGCATTTCAAACAGTGATGAACAATAGCTCTGATTACTCCGCACAGACTGTGTTCCTTCAGAATGTATTATCTCAACAGGGACTTGAGTGAAAAGAAAGCTATTTCCTTGTTTTCTAGCAATAAGTCAATGGACTCTTAAGAGAACAAGCTTTGCCACAGATGCAATTCTTAAGCTATGAGCAAGCAGCAGATAAAAGAGATCAAAAGCTTCAAATTCTGGTGAGGGGGAAAAAGCTGCTGTTAGCAAGGGGCCAAAAGCTATAGCAACACAACCATTCTCTAAGAAGTGAAAACTTAAAAGGAACTTTAAAAATGTGTATCAAACAGAATCTAATGTATGTCCTCTGTGGACAAAGGAGTATATGCAGGCTCACCACTTTCTATCTCCCAGTGAAAGGTAAACAAAAATCTTGTTTGATTGGTCTCTTTTGTATTTGCCTGGTTACATAGAAGACAGTGGGGGAAGGAGCAGCTTAGGATCTGGAAGGACTGTGCTCAGCAAAATGCTTTTTATTGTTCAGGGACCCGAGTTTTAACTGCTGGAAGGAATTAGTGTATAAAATATAGCTTTGCAACAACTTAGCTTTTATTAGAGAATTATATTTCATTTGATCACAGTTCTCATTTAAGGGATTCATAACTTCCGCTGACTTAAACAACAACTGAATCAGAAGGAGACCACTAAATTATCCCTGGTACTAAAGCAGCATTCAGGCTGTCATTTGAAGTATCTCATATTTCTTTTTTGCTGTACATAAAAGCATTTACTGCAGAGGACTTTGAAGTTTGTTACATAAACAAACACATTAATTTCTGAAGATGAAATCTATCTTACTGAAAATGTAAAAGTAATTATGTAATTCATTTACATTTAGGTATGTAATAATATATAATTTGTGACTCCTTATAGTCCTCTGTGTCTTTTGTACAAAGCAGATTACTGTTACCTGCACCCAGGAGATGCAGTTCTCATCACTGGAATATATGCTGTATTTCAGAGATACCACTTGTCACACTTTTCTTGTAGGCCACATTACAAATAAAATCTTTTAGTGCAGTTGACAACAAAGAACAATTATGTGGTGTGACATTTTTGTTCTTCCATATTTTAGTTAGTCTCCTTTTCTTGGGGAGAAGTGTTGTCGGGTCATTTTTCCATTCTATACAAGTAAATGGGGAAGCTACTGTGCCTCTGAGGTCCTAAATTTGGAGGGAAAATTCTTCTCAATTAATAATTATCTTTTCCTATTGAGGGGAAATGCTTTCCAATTATTTGCAGAGGTTATGGAATGGTTTCTGACTGTGGAAAAAGATTCAGTCTCCATGATAAATATGTGAGAATATTATCTGAGGTTTCACAAGAATTTCTGCTTGTTGTGCAAAGAGTAGGAGAGATAGCCAGAGGTAAAATATATGAATCTAAACCCACAATGCTTTTTTTTTTTTGTTTGTTTGTTTTCTCCATATGAACTAGGTTTGATGATGCTGCAGTTTTTTGCATCCTTTTCATAACTTGAAATATTTTATAGTGATGTGTCATTTGAAACACTTGTACGTGTATGCATGTTCAGGTATGCAAAAGTCTGAGTGAAATTTAGTAGATGAAAATATTTTTTTCCACCCTCTTATATCCATACGTCTACCTAAAACAGCTCACATTTTTATATGAGACCGAATATTATTTTATCAGATCACAAAATATATTATTGGTCAAAAGTTCAGCATTGATAGAGTGATAGGATAAGAATAACAAAACTCTAAGTATTTTTTGTTTGATTTTTTTTTCTTTATTTCCTTCTCTTCTAGTGGCACTGGACAAATTGGGCTGCTGCTTGTCCTTTTTTGTTTCTTTTGGGTTTAGCATTCTTTGTTTTGTACTACAACAATCATGAACAATTCCTTAAGCCTTCAAAAAAACAGGCAGACCTTTTACAAATCCTTAACAAAGACTTTCACATCATTATCAGGGAAAGTGATCTTTTTTTCCCTGTTCCAATATCTGTATGGCTTCTATAGCAGTAATCCTTTAATTTAATGAAGATAAAAATGCTATAGCTTGGTTAAGTAATACAGGACATATAACAGCATTCCTGGTTTATCTGTCTGTTTAGCCTTATTGATCTAATTACAGATTAATTATCCACCTGAGTGCACTGGTGTTTTATACATTATGTAGAGGCGTCTAAATCTGCATTCCTCTAAAACCTTTTTAGAAAATAATGCTCACAAGTCAAATGTCTCACTAGCATTCATGGTCCAGAAATTCTTAAGTTTATTAATTACCTTGGCTCAGCATCCCATGTGGAGCAATTTCATTACGATGATCAGCAAACAGTGCCCTGTATTAATCCTGTGTTAGCCAAATGAACTAACTCGGGAATTAGACTCTTAGACTTTCCAATCTTTATCTTAGGCTTTAGAGTATGCAATATTCAAGATTAAGATGTTAGACTTACAACATCCTTCTCTAAGTTTCACATTACTTTTACATCATCTGTATATAAATATACATTGTGGAGCCTTCCTTACTTAGCAGTACAAGAGGAGGCTGGCTTTATTTTTAAACTGTCAGATATCTGTTTCAATCTCTCTAGTATTTGGGCTCTGCCCACCATTAATAATTCAATTGATTACGGCCCTACATTTTTCTGTATCCTTTTAAAATCTCTCACAGAAAGAGTTTAATAGATAATTATGAGGCTTGGTGCTTCTTTTAATTTTAGTCCACTTCTTTTGCGCTAATATATATGTTCTCTGATTTTCATCAGGATTTAAGATGATTTTATGTGGCATGCAACACTCAGCAGCACTCTCTTTAGAAACTCTTAAGTACCTACTAACTTCCTACTTACCTTCAGTACCTAATTGCCCATTATTAAATTGTCTTCAAATCAGAAGTTTTTATTCCTCATGTTATTTTGCACCAGGGTCTTCAAATTTGACTAAATGCTACTGTACAAAAATGTTATTTTGAAATAATGTTTTCTGCATTAATTTGTCTTTGCTTTTGATGGCAAAAAGAATTTACTTGAATTCTGACATGCTTTTCTCAATTTTTCTGCCCCTATTTTGCTTTTGGGAGTGGCCATTGCAATAAACTGGCATTGTTTAAGGGTTTCGGGTTATGGTACTGGGCATGACTAGTTGTGGCATCCCTAAACAGAGCCAGGGACTGGAATAACGATTAAGCAACAAGTCAGGTCTAATGTCTGGCCTCCCTCCTAGCTCACCTTTATTTAGCAGTTTGCTTCCATCCCTTGAAGGGTTTACAATATGGATGACATTCTTGATGGTTTCCTGAAATTAGCAATTTGTTGAAAATATAAATGTTAAGAAACATTAATAATTTATGCATGAAACCAGTCAAATAAATGGAGTGGTTCTTCCTACTTAGAGTGTGTGTGTTCATATGTGTAACAACTGAGTTGTCAGCGAAGCATTCTCAATAGTAAGGATACTTTATATTTCTCTCTGAAAAATTATGAATCTCCAACCAGTCTGCTCTCTTTCACAAAGCTATAGAATTAGTGTTTTGCCTAGGAGGTTATAAAATTGCATATGGTTATCCTTGGCTTCTATACACTTCTCCTGCTGGGCTGTACTACCTCCCAGATACATTCAATTTTAACTTAACTGTTGTGGGGATACAGACTGCAGCTAAAGAAACAGGAATATTTGTCCTTTGTTTCCTCCAGTAGTTAAGTATTGCAGATGTTCTTCCTTTTCATGCTTTTTGTTCAAGTCTTCAATTCATTACTGTTTTCATCAGCTGTGTAGTTTGTTAGCCTATTCTATGTCTTATCTTTAATGTCCAAAGGCATTGTTTAACTTCTAGTACAGTTCCTGGGTTGTTACAATGCTACTGTTTGTATTTTCCAGGCTGTAGAGTTTCATATCTGTGGCTTAAATCGTGTAATGACTTATACATGCCTTTTAAACAGTGGAAATTTTTGCAGTTTCAATGGGAACAGTCACAGTGTACTAATTTTATGGAGTGACAAAATGTTGGTAAAAGTTTGCCAATAAGCAGTATTTTTCACAACTAGGCAATATATTTCTTGAGCACTGTAGCTTCAAATGCTACAGCCACTTCTATCCTACTGTGGTTTTTTTTTTTTTCCTTTATCTGCAGTCGCATATATTTTATCCAATATATGAGTACTGTACTCTGAGTGGCTATTGTTTTGGAAACACTGCTATGGGTTTTTGATGAGACAGACAGATAGTAAGCCTAGCCAGATGGAGAAGACTGTAGTTGTTCCACTGACTTGAGGGGGACCAGGGCCAAGTCCCTGAACCTTCGTGTCTCATTGAAATGCTGCTGTGTCTTCCTGCCCTTTGCTATTATCAGCATTCTCTAAAGCTCTTACCATCTTGTACTGTGAACTGGGTGAGTACCCAGTCTGTGGGTAAGTGGCCAATTTAGTTGTTGCCAAGAAGACTTGGGGATCTTTTCCCCATATTTGTTTGTACCCCTGCTCCGATTTCTAGCCATATGGTTCCACCCCTTCCCCTGTGTCAGCTTTTGCAGTAAGACAAATTCATCTTACTAGTCTGGCAGGAAGCTAGTCAGGTTTTCCTCTGCTGTATTTTTCTGCCAGATTAGTAAAATGCATTGGCTTGCAAAAGGATCTGATGACAGCTTATTTTCCATACTGACAACTGTCTGAGAAAAGAGCTCTGGCAAACTATGCCATCTCTGAAGCAAGCTTCCCCACAGCCCACCTTCTCCCAAGAGCCCCTGGGCTCAATTTTGGTGAACACATGCTGGATGTAAGTAGAGGGCAACCACAAGTCTGCAGCTTTGAATGCGCCATTTTCCCACTGGAATTTCCCTCGTGGAGTGAAATCACTTACTTTGGGTTGGATAATCAGAAAAGGAGGCCTCATTCATCTTGATTTGAAGGTCAGCCCGAAGGGACACGTGTTGAGTCTTTAGTGCAGTTCCGTACTTCTTGGAACCAAAGACTGTAGGTGCTGAAACACCTTTAATTTACAGAATATCTTTGGAGGGTCTTTTAAAAAGAGGCTTTTTGTAACATTGCCAGACTTCCCTAATCTGGTGTAGTGCTAAAGAATACAGGTCTGACTTTAGGTTGGCATTATTTCAGAGTACAGGTTTCTAAGAGAAAGAGATTACCCTGTCTACTGCTACAGGTTTTCAAGATGATTAAGGACATGAAGATGTAGCTTGGGGGTTGTCAGTGAATGCCTGTTTCTCAGCAGTTACAAGAATAGGGAAAGCAATGTGTTTGCTCCAAAGAAACCCCCCCAAAGACAACAGGACTTTAAATTATTATTATTATTATTATTATTATTATAGGGTGTAACATTTAATTTTATACTTGTCTTCTAATAGAAACTCCTAGAGAAATGGGATTCTTTACCATTAACTCAATTTTCTGCCCCCAGCATGCGTACATGTGGTGCTATCCCTTATTTCTTCCAGACCTAAGAGCTGTGCTTCTGCCTGCTGCTGTTACCTATTCATACTGATCCAAAGGAGAGTTTTGACCTGGTATGGGGCATTTGTGTTCTTAGGCCATTGCATGAGAAATTAGTAGAGAAGACACATCACCCTCTTAAAGCTGTCTTTAGAAAAGATGAATTTGCTAATGGCAGAAGACTGAGCCTGTAGGGTAACTCCTTGCTGCCTGCTCCTGTGTTGGCACATGAACAAATATGCCCTATGAGTAAGGAACCCAGATCAGGGTCAAAGTTTCCTCCTTTTGTTGAGAAATGCTGCCAGTTGCTGATATAAGTCAGCCAAGGAATTTTGTGTAGGCCATGGGTATGCCAGGTTGCTGGCACACAGATGCATGAGAGGGGATGGACCGGCCTGAGAAAATCTTTCTGGGCCAGGGCTAGTGGATAGGTGCTGTCCCTCAGGGTGTACTGACCTAGGGGTGCTCTGCCCACAGTGATCTGAAGACACTCTTGTGGAAATAGTCTACTCCATTGTAGTGCCATAACTGAGATCTTATTCAGGAATAAATCTGCTGTGGAAACAGCCAAAGAACATGAAAAGTACATTCCTGAAAGTGAAATTTTCTGGCTTAGAAATATATTATTTCTTAGGAACTTTCATAAAAGACATTTTGTAGTACTCGACAGACAATGTGGATTGAGTAAAATTTAAAAATCTAAAGTTGAGAAGTTTCAGGCAGTGAAATGCCAGAGTTTCAGAATATTTTTCCTATCAGGTGACCAAACTAAAAGCTCAAGTTTAATTCCTGGGAAATAAGTCTTTTAATTGAAAAAGATGTTTTGCCTATAGTGAGAGGAAGAATCTTTCCTAAATGCTGAATGTATTCTGGTTTCCTTGTCTTGATGGAATCAAACCGCTTTAGAGTAAAGCAAATAGAGTTTTCATTTGAATATCATGTCATGAATATCTTGAAACTTCAGATAAACATCTTACTTGTAACCCGAAAAGGTCACCAATTCTCACAAAAATGAGGTTGCCATTTTTCTAATATTAGGTGACATCAACTTTTGGAACAGAACTAACATATCCAGAAAAAGAAATTGATTTATTGTTTTACAGCAATACCGCTTTATTATTTTCTTTTGTTAATTTATCAGCAAAGCTCCCATTGTTTTTTTACTGATGATAAATTACACTTTTTTATGGAGTGCCGAGTCATAGTAATTTCCTTGTTCCAATTTCATTAACTTCCTGGTAGTATTGTCTGGAGCAACCAGATGCTGATGTGTAATCCAACTGTTTCCCTAGTATGTGGGAAGCAGTAAACTTTTTGTTTATCTCGTAAACAGTTCTGGCTATATATCTTTGGCTGTTTCTTTCCCATGGTCAGATGAAGACTGGCATAAACTTTATTCTTTTTGGCACTATAGAGTGCCTAGAAACAGGGACAAAAACATCACAGACCTATGTCATTAGTCTGGTTCACAGAAGTTGAGTGGCTTTGTTTTGTTATTAAATCTGTCTGGGTTATGTTATTTTTACATCTAATCTATATGTGAACAGTCTCTGAAAAGCTGCAACTTTAGAGTTAATCATAAAATTAAATACCAATTTCTAAAACCTTACATAAAGTCCTTTGCAAAAGAGGAATCTTAACATTTAAAACCAGTGAAAACATAATAAACAGCATAGAAGAGAGAAATTTTTTTCAGTCCTCACAAAACAGCATTTACAAATCTCAGAATAAGATTTCTATGTAGGGGTCGTAAGAAATAGTCAATTTGGAACTATTACAAGTATTTACTGTTATAAAAGTGACTTTGCTAAGTATCAACCTGAATTTGAGTAAATGTATGGATTTTATATTAAATCTATAAAATACTTTTGAAGATTAATGCTCTTGGTTTTGGACATCTCTTTCAAAACGTTTCGTAAGTGATTTTGGACCAGTTTCAAAAAGGTTTGAAGTCTTGAGTTACTGTTTTTATTGGTATGGCAAGTAATATCAAGGCCATAATTAATCACCTATGAATCATATTTGTAAATTGCTTAAATATTTTAGGATGAAATATCTTTGTTTTCCTTAAGATTAGTTCAAAATATATCAGCATCTGACATTCTGTCCAAGTTATTCTGTCAAATTTGGATATTTTTAGAAACAGCAAATAGGAGTAACTATCATCAGCTGTTGCAATAAGATGTGTTTTCATTTTTTAAGTGTTGAAAGGGTTACATGAAAAGGAGGAGGAGGGAGTGGGAACCAGTGCATTGTTCCTGTTTTGAAATGTCTTTGCTTTGTGCTTTAAGACCACACAAATGTTTGATAGTGTCGCTTCAATTGAGATGTTCTTGAGCATCCTTGACCTGCTGTATTGACATATTGATTTTTAAATTTTCACCTACTTACAATGGTTTTTGGAAACTAAATCAGAACAATTTAAGTTTAAATGCCTGAACTGTATTTGCCGGACTGGTGTTATCTTAATCTGTAACTGTAGAGTGCCCCTTTGCTTTATTTTAACTGGCTCAGAAATAGGCACTCTAATCTTTGCTTACATGACCAGATTGAGATTGGCATTCAGGCTGATTATTTTTATAGAGTGTGGCACATTTTTAGTGTTTCTTTTAGATGCAATAAGTTTGTGGAGTTGGCTGCCACTATATATATAACTATATATATAATGTAATATAATCACTTGCAGATATAGGTCAACTACTGAGATTTAGGCACTGAAACTCTTCCCTTTTCGGGTGCCAGAATTGGACACCTTGTATTGCTATACAATGTTCAGGAAGATTCAAGTTCCTTAGGAAGATAACTGTGGTTGTGTAGTAGGGTTTCCATCACTGGCAATGAGAAAAAGGGAAAAGATGGAAAAGGGAGAATTGTCATCTATATGACATCACTTTGGAGAATGTAAGTGGGCTTTGGTGCTTGGGAATTCTCAGTTTGGTTATTTAAACATAGCCATTGAGAGAATGCAGGGCTTTACAGGGGGTTTGCAGAGTTGTGAATTGGAAAACAGTGATATATTTTAAAACCTTTATTCTCTATTGCCTGTTGCTGAAGTGTTGTTAAGCACCTCCAATATGAAACTGGTATTTTGTACACAGGCCTTTGCATTGGCCTATATTTTGCCTTAGATGCCTGCATCGTCCCATGGCCTTCACTCTTAGTTTTGTCTAAAAAGTGCAGTAAATTCTACTATAGAAATACTGGAACAGGTTTCTCTGAGAGGTAAGTAAGTCTGGCTGAAGAACCTCCATAACACTATTATACTTTCTCTCCTGATTTGGATGGTTTATTTAGACTTTGCTGTCTTTAAGTGGAACTGAGCCATAAAGTTCATTCTGCTTTATCTAGAAATTTGGGGATTGGAAGCAAATGCAATTCTATCAGAACATCTAGAACAGTGCCAAAATGTCTATTATTTTGCAAGTTCAAAAGTTATGCTTGCAAAGTAGTTATTAATTTGGTTCATAAACTGTCTGCCAGAATAGGCATAGCCAATGGAAGTTTTTACTATTGTTTCTTTTTGTTCCAGCAATGAATAATAACCAAAGACATTGGATTTAGACTTTTAATAATGCTTTGGGTTGAATTTTTCATTTAAAACATCTATTTATAGGTAAAAAAGGCTTTTGTGTCTCATAAAAGTAGTAGTCATGAAAACCAGATTTACATGAAGTGATGTTTCTATTCAGTTGCAGCTACTTTTACCAGTTTATTTATACACTTATTTTAAGTGCATTTGGTAAAAATGGTAAGGTAGTGTTTTACAAGAAACAGCAGGACATGGCAGTTCATGCTATGGTTTCGTTGTCATAGGGGTGTTCAGTCAAAGGTTGGAGCAGATTATCTGGAAGTTCTTTTCCAACATTAATGATTCCATGAGTCTATGACAAGTAACAGCAATAGGGATAAAAATATTTTAATCATGCTAGAAAACATTTTATTGGAAGAAAAGTGCACATTACTTATATTAAAACATGACTACGTTAGATGCAGATCTTTCAATTTTACTAGTAGTAGGTAAAATTAGGAGACTCACATACTGAAATTTGTAATATATTGATATTTTCCACAAACTTGATTAACATTGACTAAGTTAGACTTTGTTCTTCTAAACAGATAAGCATTGAAGGTATTTTTAAAATTTCTAGTGGTGAGAGAGCTGGTATGCACTTGCCATCTAATTTTTATATGGTTTTAAATAATAAATTGTCTCATGAAAATAACTGAAAATATTAAGCAATTGCTTTATTAAAGTCTTCCTACAATTACTGCAAAACAGATCAGTCCTGTAGGAATTTATTTAAAAATGCATAGTCTTCACAAACTATGCTCCACAAAATGGATCTGATTAAAGCCAAAAGAACTGCAAAACTGAGTGTTTTCAAAATGTTTGTATGTACAAAACATTCCTGCTTGTAGGAAAATTGTCACACCGACTGTAAAAAACTATGGTTTTGCCAAATAAACCCCAGGATCAATGTATGGAGTAAATGAGACATCTCCTAGTTATCTTTTTAACTAAAGGCCAAAGTAGGACATAACTCAAGCATGTCAGTTTGCAAAGATTTATATAATCTCCCTTTTTTTTTTTTCAATGTTATTGTACTCTTGAACAGGTGGATCTGTATGGCTCTGTCTCATCTGATGTGGTGGTGTAGTTTAGCATCTCTTCCAATGCTTATGGTGAGCATAGAGGGTGGTTGGAGCCTCATTTTTTTGTGAAGGAACAGTGTGGGGGAGCTGAAAGGGAAGGTGGAGACATTACTGGATTGAAAACCTGAAAGTTTTGAATATGCGCAATACAAAGGCATTTTTTTTCCTCTGTTCACTGGGCACACCAGAATAGAATTAATTATTTTGTTTTGTTTTTGTTTGGTTGGTTGTTTTCTATGGTGTTTTTTGTTTGGTTTTTTTTTTTAAATTTTTTTTATTTATTAGAAAGGTGTTTTGCAAACCAAATGGGGTTAAAATAGAAGGTCATAAAGGAACTGAGGAAAGGAACTCAGAAAATGCCCCTTGTCAGAAAGCCGTATTGTCAGTTGCCTCTCCCACTATAAAATTCTGGTGTCTGTGGAAAGCTGGAAGAGCTAAAAGTAGTGTTATAATCTCTCTTCAAGCAGTGGGTGCCAGCAAGGGTAGAAGACAGCCAGCAGTATGGTTTTTGTTTTTAGACTTTCTTTTCTGACACCAGCTGGCACAGAAACACTTGATGTGTTTAACAGGCAGGAAGGATAGCAATGAAATGGTTTAAAATAAGTTTGAAGAGTACTGAAATCTGTGTAAAAACTAAACATATGAAAGATGTTTCTATATTTGATAGGAACTGTAGATGAAAAGCTGAGCATTTGTGACTGTTTAGAGGTTGAACATCCTCAATTTTGAGAGTCTGAATCCCTGGCCAGATTTAACTGCAATCTGGAACAAAAAATCTCTAGAAAATGTGCTGTTGAGATATCCAGAATTAACCCTTGGCAAAGAAAGTGCAGTTATATTCCTTGTTGGTTTGGAGAAATAATTATGACACGTAGCTGTGCTTTGCTTATTTTTTGCTAATCCTTGTTCACCATCTTTAGACAAATGTGAAGGTTATCAATTACATTTGTGGATAAGATTTGTCCTCACTTTGTTATGATGTCTTCAATGCTGGGGAGGGTCTGTGCAAATTTACATGCAGAGAAGGACGTGTTTAACAGATTTTTAGGACTTGAACTCTTTGCTGCTGATCTGTGCTGTCTAGCCTTTTCATTTTGGAACATGACTATGAGAAGGTAATTCTATGAATCTAAATAAAAATGGTCTCAAGTGAATAGTCGCTCTTGGATGCATTCTAGTCTGGCTTTTTTGTCTGGCATTGAGGTTACTTGTGTCTGTAATACAGCTAGCTGCAAATTTTGACCTTTGTACATATGCTAGATCTCTTAGCTGCTGATATGAGGGAATTTTATTTTTTTTCGTTGAGTGGTTTTCATATGTACATTTGACTGGAAGTGAGCAGGAGACATACAAAATTGAGCTTGGAGGTATTTTGTTTGGCAGTAGCATATACCATGCATATGTATAAACTGAGACTTACATTTGTGCTGAAATAAGCCATGCCCATAGTTCATATCAGAGGTAATTCCAGATTTTCATCCAAATCAATGGATTTACATAATATTTTTTCTGAAAATCCAGTCAAGAAGTGTAGATCTGTCTCTCCAGTTTTTGGGAAAAAATGTTTTCATTTTTGTCCTCTTACCTACAAGCACAATAAATTTTTATGCAATCTGTCACAACTAAGAGGATCACATGTTAAACCAGTCAGATAGATGTGAAATGTACAGGTATTTGATGGTAGGCTGGACTGACAAAGCACTCCACCAGATTTTGAACAACATTGGCAGCTTAACTGAAAAGATTAATCTGTAACTGATATTTTAGTTTGTAGTAGCTGGGAGCAGGTTGTGAAACATGCTAATTTGTTCAGACAGCATGCATGAAAGAACATCAGCAGGTGCACAGGTAAGTAACTTTCTATATGGAAGGAAAGTTATTGCATAGTGATGGGTAATCTTGTACTGTCAACCCATAAGCAGGAGATTGGAAATGTTATCCCACCTCTTATATTTCTCCCAAAATTCAAAATAAGCACTCAAAAACTAAGGAACAGCTGAACAATTTTATGATTATTATTAAAAAGTTAATCAGGACAATTATTGCAATCAGCATTTCTGAGCATTTGTTTTCTAAAAGAAAAGTTAAAGTAACAAATGCATTTTTAAAGTGCTTATTTTGATACTTGGAAATTTTTTCTGATTCTTCTTCTAAGCATGACCTGATTTAAGTTGCATTAAAGACATTCAAACAAAAGCCATATTTATGCAATAAGTTATCCCCCCCATTTCTTTCATCTGCTATGTAAATAGGCATTTGGAACAAATAAGGGCTTTCTATCAGCTATGCCCATAGAGCTGTAGGTATCACTGATTTTACAATCTTAGAATCATATATGGTAAAAACCTGGCTAAGAATTTTCCTCTCTCTTTGGACTATGGCCTGGTGAAAATGAGTGATCTGAAAATTAACAGGTAAATAATAGAGAATTTTCTTTTTTAAGCATTCTTACCTGAAAGCTTCTGTTTTATTCATATTAAGCATTGAATGTTTTTCTGATATTAGCAGGTTGGGTTGTGATATGTGAAAAGTGAAGACCTTTCTAACATATATTGCATGCTTGTTTGCATTGCTTTATGAGACTGCAGTCATCTTAGTCATCTTTGGCAATACCACTGGTGTCCTGTAAATAACTGGTTTAGAAAGAAAAATGTTGAAGAGAGAATGTTTCTAGGGAGTTGAAACAATATGTTCATCAATGGAGAGAAAGCAAGAGAATATGCTGGGCCTGAAAACATGAAAACTGGAAACTTGGCAAGTGGTATAAGGCCTCCGTATGAAGTTTTAAGTAATGGCATTTGGCACTATATGTTTCAGAACTTCAGAGGAAACACTTACAAAAAGGGAAAATTACCACTTTTTGACAAGGGTGGGAGTATGGACTTTGAATTTACAGTGCACTAAAGGAGGATAATAGGTGTGAATTGAAACTAATTGGTGTTTCAGATCATTGAGCTGCTTGAAAATAACATGTGTGGTAAAAACTGTAGAAGATAAGTCGCTCTTAAATGCCTAATTAAGCACAGTTCTGTCCTGCACAGAAGAGAAAAAATGTTATGTCGCTGCTTTGTTCTCAACTGACTGATCCAAATGGACAGTCAGTCAAAAGATTTAGCTTCTGTGTGATAAAGTTCTCTTGATTAGGCTGATCCACTGGTCCAAGGAGGTGTGATGCCCTGAGGCATACAGCTGTAGGCATAGAGATGGGCATAGGTATAATCCAGGCTGTCTAGAAGACATTGTATAAATCAGAATGAGCAGGTGGTTGGCACAACTGATGAGTATTTTAAAGTGTGTGATTAATGTGAGTGCAGAAGTCCTGTAGCTCGGTGCCTAAATCAGCTCACACCCTGTGGCCTGATTTAAACACACACATGTGTGAGTTAGAAAATGACAAAGATATTAAAAATGAGTTTTTCATTGGAGAACTATCCATTAAAAAGCATGGGAAAAACCTCACTGGAGAAATATCTCTTAAAAAGCATGGAAGAACTTCCCTTCTATTCCTTTGAAAAAAATGCTGACAGATGATTAAACTTATGTAAAATAAATCAGACAATTTGACATGTAAGATCCGTTGCTTTCCAACAAACTGTTGAGTTCACTGGCTTCAATCCAACAGAGAAAACAAAATGTGCAGAATAAACACTGTCTATGGCAGGTGGAGGTAATGCCTTATTATACATAAATGCTGTTTTATGTTGTGTAACCTGGGGACAATTTAGCAGACAATTTTGTACTTAGAAAAATCATGGTTTATGCAGAAAAGGAGAACCACGGATAATGAATTGTCTACATCTGAAAATACCACACTAGATCTGAAACACATGTCCTACCGCATTGTCTTATGATTTCAAAAGCAGAGGAAGGAAGAGAGATTATTAAATTTAATTTCACTCCCTCATATCACTTTAAAACAGATGTTTAAAACCAAAAACTTATCCCTTCTTTCCAGTGTTTATTCTTACATATTTTAGTACCAATGTTTTGTAATCCAAGAACAAACAGTGGCCTTTATTCATCATGCAACTAAGAAAGAACTATTGTATTTTTGTTCATGCAAGCCTCGGGTTAGCGGTAAAAGTGAAATAAAGTAAGATAATAAAATAAAATGTAAACAAAATGCAGACGAAACACAACCATGCTGTGGGAGGCATGGGTTGTATGTGTGTACATGTATGTGTGCAGATGTGGCTGCCTGGCAGCAGGGGAAGCAAGTCCCTGAGTATTACCTTCCCCAATAATTTTTTACCTTCAACTCCACACAGAGTCAAGTGCCAGTGTTTCCTAGGAGATACGGGTTAACTGAGGTGTGAATTATACTTTTAAGAATCCAGAAGTCATCTGCTGCATTTGTAAACCTGATCAAAGCACACAGTTATTTCTTGCACAGTTTAGGTGGCTGTAAGCTAAAGGAAAGCTTATTAAAATTTACAGACTTTTGATGTTTTGTGCAAATGAGTCAGTTTTCACCTTCCTACAAAACTGGAAAGGCAAATTTATGTCAATACTGAGATAGGAGTATGAATTCCAACAGCCTTGAGTATTGGAGCCTCCACTACCACATAACCAATAATAGATTACTGCAGTTCTGCATTTCTAACTTTGAGATGAAAAAGAGCAAAACCAACTGGTTTTCAATGCAACAAGTTTTGCTGATTTCATCCAATTTCATAATTATCAGCAATACCATTTTTTCTTCCAAGTGATTTATAAATGCTGACTAATTTGTTCTCACAATTGTCACAACAATCTGGATTTTACTCTCTTAGACTAAAAAAAATATCACTGAAGACAAGGAAACAGAATCAGTCAAATGTTAATTGAAGGGTTCATTTCCTCTGTGAAGTCAGTCTTAAAATGGCTTTAGATTACATCTGGAAAGGCCTTATTTCCAATGTAGGTCTAGTTACTAGGCACTTGTTCCTTTGCTCATTTTCTATGAAGCTGGTTTCTCTGGAATTCTATTGCCAGAGGAGAGGAAATTAAAAGAAAAAATAAGCTTTCCATTGTTAATATAGCTGGTTTTGTAAGTTTACTTCCACTTCATTCCCACACTTTTCAGTTAACGTTAATGATTTACATATATTAAGGTGGAAATGTTTATAGAAATGATCTTTTCTTAAAATGTATAGGTATCCTCTCAAGTATGGCATGTGTAAGTATTATCCAGAAGTTTTCATTCAGGCAAGTGCAAAATAGCTGCTTTTTTTGTTCTCTGTGGCATGAAAGAAAAGAAGGACAAAGGGATTGAAAGAGAAAAGGGAGTCATGCTCATCCCAAGGCCTTCCTGCTTATCAGATCTCACAAAGCTGTCCAAAGTTACCTTCTCCTTCACTGCCAGGGAGACCTGGGCTGTACATCTTGGAGGCAGAGGTTTCCCCTTTGCTTTGTCCTGCAGTGGCACAACTCTGCAGCTCCCTGAAAGGAGGTTGTGGTGATGTGGGTGCTGGTCTCTTCTACCATGCCTACAGTAAGAGGAAATGGCCTTAAACTGAGACAGGGAAGATTCAGATAAGATACTGGAAAAATCTTTTTCACTGTTAGGGTGGTGAGGCATTGCAATAGGTCACCCAGGCTGGTGGTGCAGTCACCATCCCTGGAGTGTTTAAGAGGTGCCTGGGTCTGGTGCTGGGGGATGGTTTAGTGGCTTAGGGCCTGCAGTGGTAGTGCTGGGATGATGATCTTAAAGGTCTCTTCCAGCCTTGATGATTGTATGATTGTGTGATTGTATGATCATATAATTGTATATAATTTATGACTGCACTGTCACACGCTCCCGTTACATCTGGCTGTCAGAGGTGAACCTGCTGATGGAGTGGGACTACTCATGGAGAAGACACTCTTTGTAAGCCTGTCTGGTAACAATGGATGTGAAGTGTGGTACCAGCCCCCAGAGGTCTTACCCCGTGGTACCACCTCAGCCTAATTCCCTTTGATTAGTAAAAACTCATGGAAATGTAATGCAATCTATGATGAAGATATTAAAAGTCTCAGAGAGCTTGGAGTCCTGTTCTGAAACCCCCGAGAGAGGTACTTTTTCCTCTGCCCTGTGTGTGGTGTAAATTAATTCTGGGAGTACAGTTCCACATAAAAATAAGTACTTAAAAACTTTTTCCTTGGCAGATGCCCTCCAAAATGTGAACTATCTTCTCTGTGTGTATCCATGTTAATGCAATGGGATGTTTAGCGATGCAATTTTCATATTGCATTAGTGCTCATTTAATAATCACAAAATCTTTATTTTTTAAACATTTGCCACTTGCTTGAATTCAAATATTAAATGTTAGTGAGTTTTTAATCTGAAAAAATTGTTAAAGCAGTTCTACTTTAATTTTCCTCCAACCTTGTGTTCACCTTGCACCTATTGCACAGGGAAGCCTGAAACATCATTAGTAGCTATGATTTGTGAAAAGCTTATCTCTAAAGAACATTGCATGAACTCCAAAAATGTGACTTCCTATTTTCCACAGGACAAAGAGTTATGCCCATTCACTGGGGCAACAGATGGAGATGGCTATTAAATAGCAATGTTTCAAGGTTTTATAAACCACATGTAAAAGATTCAAAGTGGCTAAAATTTTTCATACTTACAGGAGTTTTTCAGGACTTTTAAAATGGAAGGTGAAATTTAATCAATGGTATGCTAATATAAATTAGTGGTTTTCAACCGTCCTTCCTGAAAAATGAGATATTCTTTAAAAATTCACTGAATTCTCCAGCACCTGCCACCTCTGAGACATTGTAGGTTATTGTCAAAAGATGACCGGAATACAGAGCCACTAAATATTTCATCTTAATGATCATGTATGCTGCAGAAGGTTTGAACTTTAGATTGAGATTTGAATTGACTTTTGATAAAAGACATACTGAATTCTCTCCTTTTTTTTCTTTTCTTTTTTTTTGCACATTAACTTTCTGTGAGAATCAGGGGTCAAAGCTAGCATTTAAACTCAGACTTTACTTATTGCTAGTAAAATGGGTATATCAGGGGATTTATTTGTTTTTATTGTAATTTTTAAACGTTGTCTGGATCAAGTTAAACTAATTAGATGTGTTTTTAAGAGGTGGATGGGATAAATGTCAAAAGTGTTGCAAGTCAGTTGTTTAAGTGAAGTATGCCCTACTATGCTGAAGTCAAAGGTAATTTTACCATCCCTAACACTTTGAAAATTTTGTGCTGTACTCAGCCATGCACCCAGCTGTGCCCTTCCCAACTGTATGCATTTATTAGTCATAGAATCAACATTAAATGCCAGTGACATAAGAGCCAAATGTCTAGCATAGTCAAATTGTCTGTAGTTCAGTGCAGTTCAAAATATGATCCCTAATTCTCATGACTGACTAGAACACAAAATGGGGTATTTTCCTGCATGTCTAGGGTTGCTTTTTCTTTCCTTTATTTTTCAAGGAGTTTCATAGAAAAAAATTGTTCAAGCTTAGCAAGGGCAAGTCTCACCAAGTTCTCTTTCAAGAGCATTTTACAGTCAGAATGCCATTGTTCAAAGTTTCTGGTGCATATGAAACAGCAATTATTTTTTGTGCATTAAGGAAAAAATAAAAGGTAAGCTTTAGGGCTGTAGACATGTTTCCTGATATATTTATTTCCCCCCCTTTATTTTGCACTTTGTATTTTTGAACTTAAGTCTTAAAAGTATAAGAGGTGCTATGCATACTTCTTTTCAGTATGTAAACTTTTTTCAGAATGTCCTGTTTAATCTTACAACATAGAAATAATAACTTTTCACTCACATAGTTCTCATTTTTGGAAGGATTCCCAGGAAAATAACTATGATTTCTATTCACTCTTAAACTTCGTTTTAAGGAACAAGACCCTGCATTTGCCCCAAATAAGATGGTTAATTATGAGTCTTCTAAAACATAAGTATTTTCAGGAATTTACCTAGTGAGTGATTTATAACTTAGCAAAATGGAAAAAAAATTATACTTGTGTTTTGTATTACTGCAAGGTCTGAATGTTGATAATTACTTTTTAACTCCTTGAACTGGCTGGTATAGACCTTCGCTAAGGCTGGCTCTGTTTGAAACCAAGAAATTAGTTCAGATTTTAAAGAAATGTCAATCCAACCATATGCATTCTCTGCCTCATACCTGCATCTTTTCAGAAAGAAGAATATGCTTTACTGCCACCTCTTTTAGTTACCCACACTGGTTTTGCACCAGAGAAATAGGATGAGATGGTTGTCACTTTTTGTGCCTTAAATATAGAAATATGGGCCATCATGCAGTCACACTCAAGAATCCATGAGAGAAATATTCAACATCTCAGAAGTTTGGGCTTTGTGACACAGATAAAATTTGGGCTTTAATTCCCACCTTCATTAAAGCAGATGTCCAATTTTTTTTGCTGTCTGGAGTGGTACAGGGTGGTGCAGAAAGAGGAAGTTTGCCACTGAAGGATGATTTGAAGGTCCTTGAGAGGTAAACAGGAAGTTCCAATCATGGAAGGAGAGGAGAAATGGGAAAAAAGAACCCAAACAAACAAGCTCAGAAAACACAAAATGCTGTTTGCTTTGCAGTACTTAACTGAATGAAGCTTGGAAGCTACAAATTTGCTTGATCAAGTCAGGGAAAAAAGAACAGAGAGGATGTCATAGTACATAAGCTTCAGCAGATCAGTGGATGTGCAGCTGCGGCAATTAAGCTCTTTAAGGGGCATGTGTTAAGTTGTAAAAGTTTGAAGTCAGAAATGTTTATTTTGCATGCTTCTTCATTGTGCTGGGTGATGAACATATATAGAGCAATGCAAACAAGTGCATTTTCTCTGTTTATCCCAAACATTGACATGAGTGCTGTGGGTGTTGAATTCCTTCACTGCTCAGGGTCTGTGGGAACAGGGAATGAGGGTCCTGCCTCTTCTCTGAGTATTCAAAATGGAGTATTTCTTGCTGTTACTAGAACAGGGACAGAGACCACTGATCTGCTTTCATGCATCATAGTCTATTAGTTGGGTATATGCATATTTTATTCAAATTGTCTTAATAACTTTAATCAATTCTGAAATTAATGTAAAGCATTAAAGAGTGCATTCAAAGCACTATTGTATAGGGGTTTTTTTTTGGTTTTTT
>WEIU01020926.1:1084-14039 GCA_013389925.1 Aegithalos caudatus
TACAGATTCATCAGCTCTCTTATTAAAAAAAAAACCAAAAACAACAACAAAAAAAAAAAAGTGAAGGTTAGAAAAATGGTACACCATTGTAAATGCGGTGGGCATTGCTGAATTTATTCTTATGTACTTCCTGTAGTCTTATAATATTACAGTTTTCTTACAGTTAACTTCAGTTGACTGAAACTTAGCATTTCAATTTAAGGCAGAACTTTTAAATTTATTTGGGGTGCTTTATAAAACAGTTGAGACAACAGTAAAAATAGAAGATATAGATATAATTGATTCTCCTCATCAGACACAAAGATCATCCATATCTCTAAATTCTTTTGCACTTAGTAAACACTGAGCTGCATTTGCTCAAGTTGCCTAATTTATCAGGTGTCTGTGATGAATTCTTGGAGGGGCTTTATGGAATCTGCTTCCATGAGGCTGGTGGTGTATTCATGTACATTTTTCTCTCTAAATTTAACAAAAAGAACTCACTGCTTTCATGGGGAATATGTAAGGAAAATAATATTATTTAATTGCCTTATATTAACAACATGTATTTATCAAAATTAGGAAAGTCTTATTTGAATATTTCAGCTTCGAAATTCTACTGGATTTCTACATATTTGGAAGCTGGAGCAATATATCAATGTATTTATGGAATAATACTATCAATATTTGGGACTATCAGTAAAAATTGACTGTAAGTATTTATGACTGATGAATAAATGAAATAGACTGTATCATCTGTGCACCAATTCTTTATGTTAGGCCACAGAGCTCTCTTTTACACCAGACGTAAAAGTGTATGAAGTGATATATTCATCGGTATGTTTATATAGTTGCTGCAATGCATAACAGGAGTTAATTCTTATCACCATAGGCAGTATACAGTATGGACAAGATTCCAGGTTTGGAATTCTGAAGTGAGGCAGATGGACTTTATCAAGAGGTAAAATCAAAGCAATGTACAGGCTTCTCTTTTTTATCTTTTTTTAATTTTCCTCATTGCCACTGGTATTGATTGAGATGACTGATAAGCAATAAAGCAACAGTAAGAATTTTCCAACAAGCAGAATAGAGCTAAAAGTGCAAACGCCGTGTATACATCTGAAAGTAGAATGAAGAGTAAAATACCCAGCTTCTGCTTCAGTTTTGGAGTCAGCCTTCCAAAACTGTGAAACAAGATAATTAATTTTGTTACAGTACTGACATTCAGGTTTCTTCAGTGACACCTTTTGGTCTAACTCAGTGAACACAGAGTATAAAATGAACAGCAAAAAAGTCATAAAATTTACTCATTGCAGAAAGAAATCTAAATTCAGCAAAGTTCCTCTCTCCATCAACTTTTTGTCTCTTCCTAAATGCTTATATACACAAGTGACATTTAAGTTAAATACCTCAATCTTTTTCCCTTATTTTATCTATGAACCTGATTTTTTTCTTGTTCATACCAAGATGAGCCACTATCAATGCTACTTAAAAAAACCTTAATGGTATACAATTTTTTAAATTTTTATACTCTTAGGAGTGCCTAGAGATTAGTTGTGACAACAGTGAATGTTTCAGTGCTTGACTTTCTTTCTTAGATGTGTGTCTTGGGACAGCTCCATATTGCTAATAGGGCACAAATAAAGGAGTTCTGTCAAGGTCTGCTAGGGTTTTAATGTCTATGTGACTCAGTACAAAACCATATAGCCCTACATGCCCAGGTCCCAGATGCAGTATAGCTGCATTTGAGAAGTAATAGCCATGACTAATTCAATCAAGCTTAGAGCTGCACTGAGGCAACTCTCTGTGTCTAGTTCAAAAGCTGTCTTGGACACAGGGAGTTTGAGTACAGCTGTACCACACTAAATAGCTATTACAAAGAACACATTTATCAAGTGGTATTTATCTCACTGGCATGAGAGTAAATCAAGTAAAATTCCAGCAGTGGCAGTTATTAGAGGAATTCTCTCCTTCAGTTGCTTCATTTGAAGGCAAATGAAAGAAAGTGCTGGAACTAAGAAAATCAGTTTTTCAGATTCAAGGAGATGTATTTCATTATATCTATGAAATGCACCAGGTCAGAATATGTCCCAAATACTCAAGTTATGTGTAAGATGTATGGGCTGATTTGTTGGTACAAATGTTATAAAAATAATATAACTGTTAGCATTTCACACTGAGCTGTAAACTTGATGAAGCTGAAATGTGTCCTAAATTTGAGTAGCACTTGGGTAAAAAGGGTGTCTAGAAATGTTTTCCTTTAGTTTCTCTCTCCTTTGCTGTCAATGATCTAGTTCAATCTACTTTAGACTCTCTAACCTAGTTTTTCATTGCTCATTTTTTGTCAGTTTGGTTTCAGGTGGTGGTATTTTTTTTGGTTTTGTTTCTGGTGGGTTTTTTTTTTTTTTTTTTTTTTTTTTTTTTTTTTTTTTTTTTTTTTTTTTTTTTTTTTTTTTTTTTTTTTTTTTTTTTTNTTTGTTTTTGTTTTTGTTTTTGTTTTTGTTTTTTAACAGAAAGTTAAAGCCAGATTGTCGTCTCCCAGTCCTCCCCTCAATGTATGACCTATACACAAATAGCAGCTATTTTTTTTTTGCTGTTTTTTTTTGGTGTCCTACCTAGGGATGAGTGCTTATTAAGCAAAGAAGATTCCTAGCAACAGAAAATGTAAAAAATTGTCTCCTTTATCTCCTTCCTAAGGAGCCCACTGAAACAAGATGCTGAGGCAAAGAGCAATAAAAGATGGTCAGAGTGTTTCTATTGCAGAAGACATGTGACTGCTTAGAGGCTACAAGAGTTGACATAAATTAGAGTGTCTTTCAAACTGTTGTAATGTGGCTGAGACAGTCCCATTATAACTGTCTTGGCTGCATCCTGTTCAACCCTTTAAAGAGAAGGTGAATGTTACAAAAAGTCATTTTTCAAGAGTGGCATTAAAAGTCTCTATAGCCTTATATACATTAGGAAAATGACCTTATACTTTTTGTATTATTTGAAAATATGGAAAGTGGATACTAAATATGCAAAAAAGAAGATGCAAGAATTACTTTTTTTTTATTAAAAAGAATGAAAAATTCTTTGGAGGAAATTGTAATGTTATGAAAAATTTCAGACCATCTTCAGGGAGATTAGTCAAAATAGCTGTTAGCTGGATCCTATTCATAAGCATTTCAAAGTAGATAATAATGAGGACAGAAAATTAATTTTTAGATGGAACTATAAAAGATCAATTGTAAAAATCACAAAAAAGCATCCAAGGCTCCAGAGATACCGTTCATTCCTAATTATTAATTAGAGATAATCAACCACTATGATACTTAATTTGTTTTAAGTCAATTTGTATTTTCTCTCCATAAAAAAATACTATTATGAAAGTATGAAATATTGTCCTATGCTGCATGAAATATAGCTCAATTCTGCACTGGTGTAGCCTCATCTTTTGGCCACTGTGTTCAGTTTTTGGAAACACATCATAAAAAACATATCAAGTAATCAGAGTGTGTCTAAATAAGGGCAATGAGGATGGTGAAGGGCCTTGAGGGAAAGGTGTGTGAGGAGGAGCTGAGGGCACTGGGTCTGTTCAACCTAGATAAGAGGAGACTGAGGGCACACCTCACTGAAGTTACAACTTCCTTGTGAGGGGGAGAGGAGGGGCAGGCACTGATCTCTGTGGTGACCAGTGACAGGACCTGAGGGAACAGCCAGAAATTGTCAGCAGAAGTTTAGGTTGGGCATCAGGAAAAAGGTTCTTCACCTAGAGGGTAGTTGGACACTGGAGAGGGCACCCCAAGGGAAGAGATCACAGCACCGAGCCTGGAGGAGTTCAAGGAGCATTTAGACAACACTCACAATACACATGGTGTGACTCTTGGGCTGTCCTGTACAGAGTCAGGATTTGGACTTCAATAACCCTTCCAACTCATGATATTCAATAATTCTATGATTCTATGGAATATTATATTTGAAATCTAACTCTTCAGCAGTGAACATGCTGCTATTGAAGTTGTACTTTAGTCTGTAATAAGGGTGACCTTTGGTCAGAAGTAACAGCAGCATATAAAAAATTACATAAATAACTGTATTTCAGAAAACAAAAATGCACAGCAGAACTCCTTAAGTTCAATACAGTTATCAAGAGTTTAAATGGGCAAAATGCAATGGTTTTGGGAAAGGAAAATTCTGACCTATGGCAAGTACAGACCTTTGGCAGAAATGAGCCAGGTAGTGGTATGTGGGTGGAGATGTTTAAATCATAACTGGGACTCCTAGAGCCTGGTTTTCAGTGTGCTGCCAAATTCTCAAGCATATTTCAAACATGAAAATTAAGCATTTAACAGGCTTTGAAATGAATTCCTCTATTTGAGTGAATCCCATCTAAAAGAAGTTTTAATGCTCATAAGTGTAGTTTTTTTTTTTTTTGCTTAAATACTTTAAAATGATGCCAGTAAGTCATTACTGCCTTCTTAAGGATGAGCTCTTCAAGGTGCTGAGCAAAGTGTCACTTATGCAGCAAAGTTTTGAAGCATGTGCTTAACCACATAACACCCTAGGAAATAAAGCCTTAAGTGACCTTTTCCCTTTCTACTTTAGAAGATCATCACCTACTGTAGCTGGTTTCTATTTTGGCAAATAGATGCAGCACTCAAAATGTACTTAGTAAAAAACTTTCTTACAACATTCAACATTTTGATTTCCAGCTTAAGGAAAAAAAAAAAAAAAAAAGGAGAAACACTTTGAAGAGAGTACCTGGCTTCATTTCAGTCTCTGAATCTGCTTAAATTAGTTCTAAGAGGTTAAAAGAAATAGGAAGATATCTTATTTTGAATTGCAAGATTGCATTCAGATTGATTTTGTTCACTTTGATGATTTGACATTTCATTTGTACAGGCTCAGCTCTTATTGAGGATCTAAAAACCACTTGTTTATGGACTTTAAATTTTTCCCCCATTCATTATGAACATTAAATGAAGATTTTATTCAAAGAAACAGCAGTGTAGAGTGTTGGCCCCTAGAATAGTTCTTGGACTCACAAGTTCTAGTTTTCTCTGTGACGATGATTATAGCTCCTAATCAGTCTCTATTTTCCAGTTGATACAATGAGAACATGCAGTTATATCTACAAGTTCAGCTTCAAAAGGAAGAATAGGAGCATAACCTGATGGCAAAGACCTTAAAAAAGGCTGAGTCACTGATTGCCATTCTTTATCCTTGTCTTTGTTGGTAACACCTGCATCCACGAATCCCAGGTTCCAGTGGGAAAATCTGAAATAATAATGGTGGAACAGGATCAGGTTCAGGAATGTTTATATTAACCAGATATGCACAAGTTACTGAGATCTGACAGGATTCATCCATGACTGCTGAGAGCACAAAGTGAATCATAGGAAATTCTGAGAAGCAACATAGGAATTCTCATAGGAATAGAGAAGCAACAGCTTTTTTGTTTGTTTTCATGTGTTGCGGTTTTGGGTCATTTATTTGTTTATTTGTTTGGGTTTTTTTATTTTCTTTATTTTACCAATAGTAGAATGCCTTGCTCAGAAATGTTGAGAACTATCTGTCACTGCAGTTAACTGATCTTATTTTAAGATCTGACCCTTCTCTGCAGTTGGTGATCTGCATAGATGTGGGCTTGCTACAACTGGGTGATTTATCTTTCAAAGGCAAAATACAAGACTTACATTTTAAATGCTTAAACCTGGGATTTTTTTTTTTTTAAATATTAACTATTTGTATTTGACCTATAGTAGAATAAAGTTTTGCCGTCATTTGTAGTAGGTATTAATTATTGAATTAATAAACTGAGTTCTGAAGATATAACTAGTAATTATATATACTACCTTTTACTGAACCTGAGTTTGTATTACTATTGCTTTGGCTGGTAAAAGACTTGCAAGCTTGCAGGCATGCAGTTATTATGAACTTCTCACAAATTGTGTCATGAAAGCTGTATAAAATAGATAATGCATTGTGTTCTACTTCGTTTCATAATTTGAGTGAAAAACAACCCTATTACTTAATCGCCTCTCCTTTTCTCCTTTGGAAGATGTCATTAACAAATCTTTTTAACTCCATGAATAAGTAAAATTATATATTCAGAGTGTAAATGTTTTAAAACTCTAAAAACGTATCTAGTATAGTTTAATTGAATCCTGAAGATATGTGGAAAATGAAAACTGCTCCCAGCAAATTAATAGTTGCTCTGAATATTCAAGTGGCAGAGTGAAAAGTGCTCTTATAATTAGGATTCAATGAAAGTAAGCTGCATTTATAGTTGTTATTCTCAGCTTTTTGTGATACTTCTTCTAGGGACAGGATTTTGTGTTCTCACTGTATTTTCCTAATGAATGAGTGCAGCTGTGCCTTTTAGTTCAAAGGATACGTTCTTTTAATGTTAAGATTGAGAGCAACTGTGCAAAAATGATATCTTTAAAATCATTTTATAAAAAACATACTTTTTTCTGCAAATGTATTAACAAATATAAGCATTTTGATTCTTTTTTTTCTGTTAAGCATTAACAGTGCTACACAAAAGTAACAACTAACAAATTATATTTTGCCACTACTATAAAAATACATTATTAAAATAATAGAAATTATATTATTCCTGTGCAATATAAAATGTACAGGGCTTTTAATAAACAAGTGAAACCCATCATCATTCAATGCAGAATGCTCTGTTTCTGTTTTTGAAAAAAAGTAGTAGTCATAATTAGTATTTTATAAAAATGCAAACAGGATTTTATTCTTACTGATTTGAGTAATGTTAATACTTCAGTAGTGGATTTGGGTGCAAATCTATTTGCTAATAGATTTGTATAAGACTGTCAGTTCTAAAAACACTCTTATAGAGTAGTGACTTAGCTAATGACTACCCTGAAAGACTAAATCACAGTTTTCATATCAAGTTGTTATGCTAAACCCACCATTTCCACATTGAAGAGAAGGCCAAGCTAAAATATCTTTGTCTTTCTATAGAACTTATTGTCACTATATACACTTGAAATGTTGAGTGTGTAATTCATGTTTTGTTTCTGAGTGTAGTTAATCATTTTAGGCAGCTCATGATATAGTCAACTGTCAACAACATTTACAAAAGAGGACTTCTACTTCAAGCAGTTCTAGATCATCTTTTCTTGTTCTTTTTTTTTTTTTTTTTTTTTAAAAAACATTATTANNAAAACATCATTAACAAACAAGTGCTTTGTTTCAGTTTATTTCTGGGAGTTGAATGAATTTAGGGGTCTAAATAATTTTTTAAATAGAAAATTATTTTAAATTCTAAGAATAAGTGTTGAAAATAATAATGAGTGTTGAATAAAAAAGCTTATTTATTGATTTAGACATAAATACATTAAAAATATTCCTACCAAATACATTATTGTTTGAACAACCTTAATCATAAGACGTAACACCATATCCACTTTCAAGAAATAGCCAAAATTCAATTCTTTATAGTCTAATATACTCTATTTACTGTCATATGTTGATAATAACATCTAATCCTTTTTTCTCTGTCTCTGCCTGTCTCTGTGTCTGTCTCCATGTCTCTCTTCATGTCATTCTCTGTCTCATTCTTTGCTTCTCTCAGTGTCTCTGTCTGTCCCTCCCCCTGCCACTTCTGTTACATATAAACATATACGGATTTGAGAATATCAATTGGCAAGAAGCCTGGATGTGATTCAAACACTGAGGGCTTGTCCTTATACTGTTAGCAGAGGACTCCAGGAGCTTTTGCATTATTGGGAAAATACATTTGTCTTCACCCCTAGCAACACTGTTTTACCATAAGACAGGAATAGTATTTCCAAATATACATTACAATCTTTACTGAAGTAATTTTAAATCTCTGTCCAGACAATATGAAAACCCATGTGACAATGATTCAAATCAGAAAAAGTAGAAGAGACTTTTGTCTATTTTGTAGAATCACAAAATCACAGAACAGCTGAGGCTAAAAGGAACCTCTGAGATCTTCTGGTCCAATACCCCTGCACAAGCAGTCACCTAAAGTCTATTACCCAGGATTCATCTCCAGGTGGGTTCTGAGTGTCTCGAAGGATGGAGACTACATAAAATCTTTGGGAAAACTGTGCTGGTGTTGTGTCACCCTCACCATTTACAAACTATTTTCTTATGTTCAGATGAATCCTCCTCTGTTACAGACTGTGCCCATTGCCACTTGCCAGGTCACTGGGCAGCACTAAAAACACCCTGGCTTTGTTTTCTTTACACCTCCCTTTAGGTATTTTTACACACTCACAAAATCACTGTCTGAACTTTCTCTTCTCCAAGCTGAAGGGCCCTAGCTTTCTCAGCCCTTCCTCAGAGATGTTCCTGTCCCTTCACCATTCTAGTGACCCACTGTTAGACTGGCTCCAGTAGCTTTTTATCTCTCTTGTTCTGAGAAGTTCAGAACTGGACACAGCACTTCAGGGGTGACCTCAACAAGTGTTGAATAAAGAGAGGAAGGACCACCTCCCCAAACCTGTTGGCTAATCAGGGGGACCACCTCTCCTATCCTGCTGCTCCCCAGCTTTGTGCAATGCAACACAGGATCCCATTTGCCTTCTTTGTGGCAAGGGCACGTTGCTGATTTATGTTCATCTTGGTACCCACCAGGCCTTTTCCTATAAAGTTACTTCCCAGGTGCGTGAGCCTGAGAATATATTGGTTCCTAGGGTTGCTCCTACCCAGTTGAAAGACTTTGTGTGTCTCTTTGTTGAACTTCATGATGTTTGTTTTATTCTTTCATTTACCAAAACAATGGTAATGAAATTATATCCATAGGTGAAGTGATTTAATGAGACTCTTCTCTGAAAAACAGTTTGAAATACCTTTTCCACTTTAAGTTTACATATGTTCATCATTCCCAAAATTCTGTTTGGATATTCATTGCATATTTTCCAGTGACTTGAAGTATCGTTGTGTTCATCGAGCATATGTTAAGGTTAAAAGCAAATGTAATAGCTGCATTGTTATTATTTTGAGAATTTCTTTCCGTGTGCTTAAACACCTGTTTAAATAAGAATTTAAAAACAGCCTATTAAAAATAACCAATTTAAATCAAGTGCAATAGTAGCAAGAAAGACATCAATTTCCTGCAACCCTCTAGACATTTTATTTTTTTCTCAGCATCATTTTTAAACTGAAAACTTTGCATCATATGCATGAAGTCAACAGATCTGCATAATTACAAAATAAAGGTGATAAAAAAGTTTTTAAGGAAAAAATGTATCCAGTTGTAAGATGTCACTTCTAACTGGGGAAGTCCATTTTGGATTATGGTATTGTGTGAGATAGTAAGATGGAAGTGTTTGGCTATTTAAAGAAATGAGGCAGATGTTAAATTATAGTTTAAGATTTTCTAGTATATTTTCTCTAAACGGTGTAAATTAGGTATGACATAGAAAGAAACTATTAGCCAGAAAGAAAAGATAAAACGAAAACATACTTTTCTTTAATTTTTCCCTCTTGCAGATATTTTATAGTTCTTTTCCAGACTTTTAAACTTGTGTTCCTTAATGATTACTAATTTTTAGCACAACAAGTTTTCAGTTCCTTCACCAAATTATTAATTTGATTAATTTTGTGTAAAATCTTCTATTTTACACAAAACAAACTTCAGTTGGAATGAAAGCCCATGGATGAGAGGGGAAATGAATTTCCTCATAAAAGTAGTATGTTAGCTAAACTTACCATGAAAGAAGTTATTACAACTTTTTTATTAAGCTGTTATTGTTGTTGAATTCACTGTTCTAGGGGTTTAATTTCAGCAATATCTATTCTTCATTAAATGAGAATGTATGCTGAACATGAAAAACATTCTTGACTACTGAGGAACTTCTTCAGAAAATTTTCTATTCCACAGTAGTTTTCTAGTATATTTGAAACTATAAAAAAATTATATTACTTGGACATAGTCTGATATATTGTAGTGTGACAATATTATAATGTGATAGTGAAGCCCTTTATAAAAGTCTGACTGATACTTCTAAGAAAACTGGCATCTGTTGAACAATTTCAACAAGAGGAAAAGAAGAAACTAAATAGAAGAGTATATACTGAACAGAAAATAGACCACAGAGGGAGACAAATAACCATTCATCTGGTCAAAACATAAAAAAGCATTACATGGGAAACTCCATTAGGGATAGCATAGTACAAATCACTCAATAAAGATCTTCAAAAATGTGGGTATTTGCTAAAAACAAGAACTGAATATAAAAAGAAGGATCTTATCAGTTACTGAGTAACAGATCTCAAATCCAACAATGCAAATCTGCCACAGCTTTGAGTTCAGGTGGGGGAAAAAACTAGTGACAAGAAGGCATAGATTTTGAGGAGCAAAATTTCAGTCTGTTATTTCCTTTTTTGCTAGAAATAGGGTGCATTCTGTTTTCTCAGTGAAAGTTCTAAGCCAACTACACATTTTGCTTTTCCTTTAGATTGTTTTTATCATGGAAATGTGTGGGAAGAAGGACAAAGACAACACCCAAAATTCTTCTTCTTGACTCATATGTATTGCTGTACACTAAAACCCCAAATTCTAAGTTTCTAGGACTTCAACAGAAATGTGAAGTAAACAGTTCAGAAGAACAAGTTTCTGAACTGGTTAATTGACATGCAAATAAAGTAATGCATAGATGAGTATTTGGAAGCATTTTTAAGGTACACTTTTTATTTGTTTTAATAAAACAACACCTCTTTCAAGGGTCATGTTCTGAGTTGCCTCATGCTATTGTCATTTGTAGAGCTGCTGAAGTATAATGTACAAATTCCAAGTATTTATCCAATGAGATCATATTATTCATTAAACCACTATGTAACAGTGTGGGTTTGACAGAAGATATTTGCCCCTTTCTTTTGGTTTAGAGTGAGAAATGGCTATCCGAAGCAGAGGAAAATTTGAACGTGGCATTTCAGAAATGTTATCCTAGCTAGGATAAGCTGTCAAAACTTGTTCTGAGTACAATTATGACAAAATGTTTGTATAGATTGGAATGTCAGGAATATAGGTTTTCTAATTACGTTGAAGTTTTAATACTCAGCTGTTTTGGTGTATAAGCTGATTGGTGGTTGTTGTTGACAATTGGAAGAAGGGTAATGGAATAGGTATCTTTAGAAATAAGAAGGAAATCCATGGAACTACAAGTCATTCACCCTCACATGAGGCCTCAAGAAAACTGTGGGGAAACATTTCAAAGACATCAAGAACAAGTGGAAGAAGCTGGTAGGGATTTACTAAGGATACACTGTACTTATCTGAATCCATTGTTTTCTGGGATGAGATCACTGTTTTGGTTGTTAAATGTGTGAGAACTGAATGTCATCTACATGAAAGATTCCTGGCATAGTCTCTTATTGTCAGATTGTTGTCATACAGAATGGATAGAGGATCATAAGTATTGTTCAATGTTTTTGTTACCATCTGAAATTATAACAAAGAGTGCACTGTAAGTAAATTATGATGTCAAAACTAACTTGGTGGCTGTGGTTAATGTGCTGGAAGGCAGGATTGAATAACTATTTAAAGGAAAGCGGAAAAGCATAAGAAATGGACAAACAGGTTCCTCACTAAATTCAACAAAGACAAATGCCAAGCCATGTACCTGTAGATTAGAAATTCCCTCCACAAGTACAGATTTGGAGTTCACCAGCTGGAATGCAGACTGACAGACAAAATTCTGGGTTCACTGGTTAACAACTACTAAACAGGAACCAGCACTCCACCCCTTATGTAGCCCACCACCTCCTGGGCTACTTTAGCTGAGATGCAGCCAGGAATATCTGGGAATGGATCCTGTCTTTTATTGAGAATGTGTGAGATTCTGCCTGGAGTTCTGTATTCAGTTCTGGCCTCTGCAGTGAAAGAAGCCTTGGCTGTGGAAAGATGGTCAAAAACTCTGGACAGATTTGAAAGTCTTAAGCAAGTAAGAGATGAAAAGTTCTGTGCCCTGTTTGTATGGACAGGAGCCTCTTTTTGGGGAGTGTTCCAAATGCTTGAGAGAGAGGGTACAAACCACAAAGTAACCTTTGGTTTTACCTGCATGACCATAGAGGGGACATAAGAAAGTGGGATGGAAAACACACCTCTTCCATTGCAACACAGGTTGTGACTTGAGAGGAAGAATGGCCACCACAGAAAATTCTTCAAGGATAGATACCACTCTGGTTTCCAGTGGACATCCACAGACAGAATAGGAGGGCTATTATTACTTCTAATTCCCATGAAGGGATCTCCAATTCATACAAGAAGTGAAGAATGAGTGACACTGTTTTATAACACAACAACACAAGACTCCAAGATCAGAAGGCTAAAAAATGACTATTTTATTTAGGGATGCATCTCCCTTATATACTATTTTACACAGACCAATTTGATTGGTGAAACAAAGGCAAACTTTTCAATCACATTGGTCAAACCAGAGGGACATCACGAAGAAGTCCCTCCTGTGAGAAGGAATGAATAACAGGTAGTATTAGAAAAACATTCCCATTTTTTACAGAACTTTCCCTGGGATTAGAATTTAGAAAACCAGAACACTTCAGACATGAAAACCAGGGCTACACTCAGCCACAGGTACAAGAGGATGAGCCAAGTCTCAGTGAACAGGGACAAACATTGGCTCAGCTGGAGCCCATGTCAACAATGTAAACATCAAACTTTTGCTATGTCCATGGTCTCATCTGTAAAGTTGCCCCTGCTCCCCTCTTTTATGGACTGTAATGGGTCTGGTCTTGGTGGCATTGGGAACCTCTGGGTTCATGTGACAGAGCAGAAGGGCACTTTAATGTTGTTATGGAGAGGGCAGTTAATAGAAAGCATTGGGACTTTCTGAGAGAGTTGGGACAGTTCTGAGATGGTTGGGCCTGTTCATCCTGGAGGAGATGACTGAGAGGGGATTTTATCAATGCCTGGCAGTGTCTGCAGGGAGGGCTCAGAACAGGGACCAGGCTCTGCCCCATGGTGCCCAGC
>WEIU01020928.1:15960-46043 GCA_013389925.1 Aegithalos caudatus
CCGCGTCCCCCCGAGCCGCACAACAAGTGGATGGAGCGGGCGGGAGCTGGCTGAGCCCTGGACGTATCGGGGGCAGGCGCCGCACGGAGCCACCTCCGTCCTGCCGCCTCTGGAGCCCGGCTCCGCGCACGGATTACCCAGCGCTGATTTACAGATCTGCCACAGCCGCGCTTGGAGAGACTGGTGATCGCGCCTGCCCCTTCGTTCCGCCTCACACACAACAAGCACACGCACACCACCTTCGATTTTCCCTCTGGGGACGAGACCCTCGCCTGTTGCCTTGTCGCCAATGCCGAGGAGAGCGGGAGCGGCTCTGGCGGTGCCGAGTGCCCCCAGCCCCGGCCGCGTTCCCGGCTCGCTCCCGGCGCTCTCCCGGCAGCTGGCAAGAAGGGGCAGAAATAACTCGTCAACCTGTGGTGCGCTCTGACCACAGCTACCTGCGACTGTGCATCAGCCGGCACAGCCCCTCAGGACTGCTGTCACCCGGTCCTTACAGTAGCGGGAACAGCGCTGCTATTTCTCTGCCTGGGATCAGTAAGTATAACAGCGTTTTTAGGATCTTCTTCTGCATGACACGTAGGTACGATTTTTAAAATAGCGTCATTTAATAGTTCGTGTTCACCTTCTCTCGTGTATTAATAGATGTGGTTCTAAATGAGGCTTCTGTTTCAAAGGGGGGTGTGAGGGACTTTGTATTTGTGTGTGTGTGTGTGCTTGCATGTAGATGTTGCTTCAGTGCACCTGCAGTTGTTTTCTTGACATATAATAGTATTTTCACTTGGCTGGGCATTGTACGTGCCTGTTTCCAAATTAAATCCAGTGAGATGTTCATTGTGATCGAAACACAATTCTGCTGTAGATTGAAATGTAACATTCCTGCATCTGGTGTGTTTCTGCAAATAAAACAAAGGCTCTTTGTGTAGATACATTTGTTCTTTAATGCTTCATATGGATATATGTAGGTGTATCTCTTACGTATGTTCTCAAAGACCTGAATGCATTGTGTGTTGCAGTATTTTTATTAATGTTTATATGTGTTGGTGTTTCAGAAGCATGCATATGTTTGTGTATGGATGCAAGTGCTTATATGGGTGGGGATTTTGTATCTGTCTATATATATATGTGACATACCCACCCACATCCTTACCCACAGAGTCGTTCAAAATCTCTGTGCATGTGATGTGGGTGTGTGTGTAATGTAGAAGTGTGAATAGTGTGGGCAGGAGAAGTTTTGAATGCCATGGTAATAGATGACACAGTTTCATTTGATCTGTGTGACCTTTTAGGAAAACAATCCAATCTTTTCCCTTTCTGTTTTGTTTATTTTTGTGTGTTTGTGCATGTGCTTCAGGTTAAGTGCTTCTTCTGCATGACCATAACCAAAGGGTGACCCATCCACTCCCTTATGTCCTATGGGGACCTCAGAGCCAGTTTCTCAGTCTTCATCTCCTCCTCCTCCTCCACCTCCTCCTCCTCTTACCACTGCTGCTGATGCCCTGGGTGCTGCTCCCAGGTTTGAGACATTGTTGACAGGCTGAAGAAAGGATTTGCAAAGACCTCCTCACTGTGTAAATGAAGTGATGGCTGGAATTAACTTCAACTCTCCAAGTAATGATATTAAACAGTAAGTCTGCTAGGCCAAAGCATTACCAGGAACAAATAATGAGGAAAGAGACTATTTGCATTTGGTTTCAATGATGAGCTAAAACCATCTGTGGGAGAACAGGTACCCTTTGGTTTGCTTATTTTTTTTCCTGAGGAATGCAGCCTTTATAGCTTGTGAGGCAGTCATGATTTTGATCAGATACAGCTCTGATTGCTGCAGGAGATAAATGAAAATAAAGGGGCTTGGTGGATGGAAGAAGAAGGTCTCAGCTGTTCTCTGGTTCAATTTCAGAATTTCACCTTTTCTTCTCATTAGCAAAACAGTAGTTTGTGTCAAACATTCCGGAGAACAAGGAAATGCGGATCTGTGGTTTTCCCAAATATAGATTCAGTGTTACAACCATGCTGCCATACTCATTGCCCAGGGGACTGTCCTCCAAATGCAAATGGCTTTGAACTTTCCAGTGAAAGTTAAGGTGACACTGTAAATAAAACAAAACCTTGTTACAGTAGGCCGTTAAAGCAAACAAACAAACAAAAGCAAGATGGAGGTTGCGATGGTGAGCGCAGACAGCTCCGGGTGCAACACCCACATGCCCTATGGATACGCGGCCCAGGCGCGGGCCCGGGAGCGGGAGCGGCTGGCACAGTCCAGGGCGGCTGCGGCTGCTGCCGTGGCAGCGGCCACCGCAGCAGTGGAGGGTGGGGCAGCGGGAGGAGGGGGACCCTACCACCACTACCACCAGGAGCAGAGCCGCGGGGCGTCCTCCTCGCACGGTGGGAGCGCCTCGCGCAGCAGCCTGCCCCACCGCCAGAGCGGTAAGAGGAGGAAGAAAGGGAAAAAGAGGAGCCATCACTTGGGAAGTAGGGAGTGTGGGGCCTCCTTCCCCTGTTCTGAGCTGCTGCCGCTCAGTGGTTCTGAGGAGAGAATACTGAAGGACTTGAGTGAGGAGGAAGAGGAGGATGAAGATGAGGATGAAGACGATGAGGAAGAAGGAAAGCTCTACTACAGTGATGACTATGGGGAGGATGAGTTTTCGTACTCGGACCAGCCACCCGATGATGGTGGAGGCGCCGGGGGTTACAGCTCTGTCCGCTACAGCGAGTATGAGTGCTGTGAGCGCGTGGTGATCAACGTGTCGGGACTGCGGTTTGAGACCCAGCTGAAGACGTTAGCTCAATTCCCAGAGACACTGCTGGGGGATCCAGCCAAGCGGGGGAGGTACTTTGATCCTCTCAGGAACGAGTACTTCTTTGATAGGAACCGACCCAGCTTTGATGCTATCCTGTACTACTACCAGAGCGGTGGTCGTCTGAAGAGGCCGGTCAATGTACCCTTTGACATCTTCTCTGAGGAGGTGAAGTTCTACCAACTTGGGGAGGAGGCCATGCTCAAGTTCAGGGAGGATGAAGGTTTTGTCAAAGAGGAGGAGGAGAAAGTTTTGCCAGAGAACGAGTTTAAGAGGCAGGTTTGGCTGCTGTTTGAGTACCCAGAAAGCTCCACTCCAGCCAGAGGCATTGCCATTGTCTCTGTCTTGGTCATCTTGATCTCCATCGTCATCTTTTGTCTGGAGACTTTACCAGAGTTCAGAGATGACAAAGAATTCGTCATGTCCCTGAGCTTAGGGAAGGGGCTTTCCAATGAGTCTCTTCGCCTGGATGCTGGGGAGCACACCATCTTCAATGACCCTTTTTTCATTGTAGAGACCGTGTGCATCATTTGGTTCTCCTTTGAGTTTACAGTGCGCTGCTTTGCATGTCCGAGCAAAGCACACTTCTTCAAGAACGTCATGAACATCATAGACATTGTGTCCATCTTGCCTTACTTCATCACCCTGGGCACGGACCTGGCGCAGGAGCAGGGCAGCCAGCAGGCCATGTCTTTTGCCATCCTGAGGATCATCCGTCTAGTCAGGGTGTTTCGCATCTTCAAGCTCTCCAGGCACTCCAAGGGTTTGCAGATCCTGGGTCACACGCTCAGGGCCAGCATGAGGGAACTTGGCCTCCTCATCTTTTTTCTTTTTATTGGAGTCATTTTGTTTTCCAGTGCTGTTTACTTTGCAGAAGCTGATGAGCCTGCCACCCATTTTCAAAGCATCCCAGATGCCTTCTGGTGGGCTGTAGTGACCATGACTACAGTTGGTTATGGGGACATGAAACCCATAACTGTGGGTGGGAAAATAGTCGGGTCCCTGTGTGCCATTGCAGGAGTGTTAACCATTGCTTTACCAGTGCCAGTGATTGTCTCCAATTTTAACTATTTCTACCATAGAGAAACTGAGAATGAAGAACACACGCAGATGATGCAAAATGCAGTCAGTTGTCCTTACCTCCCCACAAATTTACTGAAGAAATTTAGAAGCTCGTCATCTTCATCCACAGAGGATAAATCAGAGTATTTGGAGATGGAAGAAGGAGTTAAAGAATCTCTTTGTGTAAAGGAGACTAAAAGTCAGGACACAGGGAATAGCAGTGAGTCAGAGAAGAAAAACTGTGTAAATTCAAATTCTGTGGAAACTGATGTGTAATTTTGAGCGTTTCCAAATATATTTATGCATTAAAGAGTGCAGTGAAAATAATGAAATATGCAAACAAGAGTCTGCAGCATACAGCAGTATGCCATTTATTGGTTAAATACAAATAAAAAGCATTGCTAAACATATATTACATATCAAGTAAGTGGTACAACTTGAGGAAAGGATTGCTAGATCTGATGCATTTTCAGACTTTATATTTTTATCAGAATGCAAGTGTTTTGCACATGAGGCTGAAAAATTTCTTAAAACCAAGTCAGTTTTAAAGTGGGTGCATGAACTGTCGACATCACTAATAACAGCTCTGTGGTAAAAGTTGGCATTCAGAGGTATTTACTATGTAAGAAACAATGAAGTTTGGTAGTCATTTATCTATTTATCAGTGCTTTAATAGCAGCTACCATAAATCATTGGATACCATAGTCATTGTTTTTCAAATGGTAAATTTATTGTAAAAAGATATTCTACAGAAGATAGATCTAAATTTTTTTTTCTTGAAATCTATAATGCTTGTTTTTAACTGGAATTTTACTTTGAAAAGGCTGTTGACCCTCCAGAAATTGTTTATTTTTATAACTCTCTTTGGAGGCATTGCAGCATTTGTTGTCTAAGAATGAAAGAAATGGAGTAAGAGAATTGTTAAACCTGGTCTGACTGCAAAGGCAAAATGACTGGAATGCTTTTTTGCACTACTTTATATGCTGGAGATATATTGAAAGAGACTTCATACTGTGAATGTTTACTAATGTAATAGTTCAATGACAATCATTGGAAGAGTGAATTCTGCATCATATTTTATTGTTTCTTCTTTGTGATGCTGATGGCAAAACAGCTAACGTTACATTAATTCCATACTCTTTTTAATTATGAATATCTGTGATCTGGAAAAGGATTGTGAAGTAAAATTTTCTAATCAAAATTATTTGAAATAATGTGTTTTCTACTGATGCCCTCAAGAAGTACCAACCTAATTTATATCTTTTTTCTGCTTAATTTAGCATTCAGTGTCTATGATTAGTACATGCACTTTGTCATTATTGAGGAAATTCAGCATATGGGAGGCGAAGGTAGAAGTAATAAGATACTCAGTTGTTACAGTACTGACAATTGAGGATTGCTGACTTTTAATAATGTGCTATTATTGGTGCTGCACTTTCCCTTGATTACAGCTTTCACCCATGTATATTTGAAGCAACATTTAAGATCTAAAATAGGCATTTTGAGCTTCAAACTGAACGTACTGGGTCCCATGGAGTCTTTGCAAAAACATTCCATGGTTTCTTTTCACTGGTTCTTAGGCCAGCTATGTTTTACTATGTGTCAAAACTTCCTATTATCCTTCCAAGGAGGTTCAGGTAGATAAGACTACCTGGCCTGAAGTATATTCCAGAATCCAGATTGAGATAGATAAGATATTGCTGCACACAACATAAATAATTTTTTTTTCAGACTTACCATTAACAAGGGAAGGTACAATTAAACTGCAACTGTTTTTGAAGAGGCACTGTGGAACATTCCAGATTATAAAACTTGAACCAAATTGGCATATGCACTTTAAGGTCCAGGGATAAAAAAGGACTTACCAACACCACAGAATTACAGTAGTTGCAATATTCATTTAAAGCTGAGTGGAGGGTTTTTGCAGGGGGAAGAACTTGTTAGTGACTGACTTAACAGCAACAACAAAAGCACTTTGAATTGGGCATCCATGATATTACACATGATCCATCAGATAAGCCTTGTTTGCTGAATCCACTGGCACCAAACAGAGCTGCAGACGCAGGCTTCTCTTTAATGGTTGGGTTTTGCCTTCATAGTTTTTCTGTGAGTCTCTTCGAAAAGTTTCTCTGCTTGTCTTCTTTTGCATTGCAGAAAAATAAAAAAAAGACACACATAAAAGACTGCGTTGTGCTGAGCCCTGCTTCAAAATATGTGTTTAAGTGTCTGATTCCTAATTTAAAAACATTGAGCAGGTTCACTATATTTTTGATGTGAAGCATTGAAAAGAGTTCCTTTTTATTGTGGTGGTGTTAATTCCAACTGCGTTTTGAATGAAGTGACTCAGTAATTTTATACATAGGCATTTGCCAAAATTTAATACTACATTTCACTCTAGCTCTGAGATAAATGAGCTAAATACTTTTTTTTTTACAGGGGCAATATCAGCAGTAAGGATGAGTGTTCTATAAAACACAGTAAAAATTTGTAACTGGAAATATTTCTTTCACAGATAGCAGTTAATGGCCTAAAGGGCAGGAGGGTTCTCTTTCTGAATGGCTTGGTACTAGTTCTGTCTGACACCAGAGACCATTTAGTGCCTGGGGCCATGGCAACAAGGTAGGAGTGAAAGAAATACTAACTAGGTAAATAAAGAACTTAGAGAAAATAAGCAGTATATGTTTGCAGTATTGACTGGTTGAAAGGGGAGGTGGGATTTCAGACCTCTCATGGAAATAAGAAAATTCTTTAAATCACTTTTAAAATACATTCATACTGTAGACACGGAGCTCAGCATGAGGGGGAGTGCTCCAGCCCATTGTTCAGCTACTGTGCTCCCAGTACACACCATTTAATTTAAAACAAGCGAGCAGTGTCCGTGCTGTGCTGTTTTCAGAGCAGGTCCATGCTCTCAGAAGGAAAAAGTCTGGCTGTAGGGCCTCCTTGCAGCTGGCAGAGCAACGTTCTGGATGTGTCAGCCCTACACACTGCAGTGCTGTGGAGGTGTGTCCTCAGGTGGTGGGGGAGCCTCCTGCAGTGAATAAACCTCTGCACTCTGTCATGATAAATAAGAACTACGGAGCTCAATGCTAGGTTGTGCTATCAGTTTGGTAGAGCATTCTGAATCACAGAAGGAATTGCACATTCCTAAGTGGAAGCAAATAGGTCTACTTGGGCTTATAATTTGGTTATTCAGCTATCTATTGATCCAGTCGCAACTTAGTTTTAGCATGCCAAAGTCCTACCACTAACATGCTAAAACCCAAAGATCCCAAGTGCTTTACAAGAAATAGAAATTCATGTTAAGTATTACTTTGGTTGAAATTTTGTGCCAGAGAATTGAGCTGTTAACCAAGTTACTACTCCTGCTTGTGTCAGACTTTTCCAAGTGATACTGACAATTCTCAGAAAGATAATTTTATTCTGACTTGGGCATTTTACATGTTAGATTATAGTGGTGAAATGCATTCCTGATGTAGCTGATGTGAATGGATTTACACTGGGGATCATTTTAGTTCTACTAATGTAGTTCAAATGATTTCACATTGACATAGATTTCAGCTAAAAATAATGCAAAACGAGGTATTTCAGGTTTGCTTGCAGTGGTGAAAAAATTTGGAGGAGTTCCATTAGAATTCATGGAAACACAGCAACACCAAATCTGATTTCAAATGCGGTCTGATACTTAACAGTGTGCTAGCATTTATTTAAAGAATTTCTTAAGTATTTTTATAGTAATCTTAAGTGCCAAGGCCAGTCTCATAAGGGAGAGAGTTTTGCCAGCTGAAGTGTTGGATTTAATGGTTGACTTCAGAGATCCATAAATTTTTTCTTTATTACATTTCTGATATTACATTGATTCCTTGAAAACATCAGCCTGGATGCTGAACTTTATACCAAAAGAAGTGTTGTGTAACCCAGTCAGAGTGAAGGTTTATAGTGTTCAATTAAGCTTTCTAGAATGACTCCACAAGAGGCTAATTTTATTTGATGGAAAACACAATTTGTTTGTATTTGAAGGAAAATTCTGCTTACATGGGTTTTCCTGTGTAGAATCCACCTCTATGGTGTTTGTGTAATGCAGAATAAGTTTGGGAGGTCCAGGGCATTAAAAAGCCCCACTGTGATCATGATTACATCTAATTCATGACAATAGTGTCCTTGGTGTTTGGGGATACTAATAAGCATTCTTGTGGTCATACAAATTGGGATTTGAGTGTGTTTTAGTCTGTAAAGCTTTCCAAATAGCTTTAGGAATGTGAAAGTGATTTTGCACAATACTGGTATGGAAAGAGTTGGAATCAGGCCATAGCCTTGAATCTTAGAGTGTAACTCCTGACGTGGAAGATTCCTGTCAAGTTTGCTTTCAGGTGTTGAGAGTCATTTGATTTGGGATTTGAAAATTCAGTGCTGATCTGCCCAAGAACATGAGGTACTTCCTCTTCATATTTGCATTAATGTAGGGTAACTGCACTATGGAAAATCAGCAAAATATCAGAAAGTCTGTTCCATTTGTATCTAGTTCCTGAAAAGCCTTTCTTGCAGAACATTGAAAAATGAACTGTGTCTTTCTAGTCATCCTGGACTCAGAAAACTAACTCTGAATATCAATTAGTTTTTAGCATAATCTTTATAGATAATCCTCAAATTAAATATAATCTCTCCATTGTGTTTAGACCGTGTCACCAGCTCCCTCTATTTTTTACTGGTTCCTTATTAATTTTTAGTGTCATTGCACTGAATTATAAATGCATAAATAGATATTTTAAAAAATTAATTGACACGAGAGAGTAGGAAATAAAAACAAATGTTAAAAAACCCCAATTATAATATCCAGTATAGAAGTTACATACATTTTTCTTACCATTAACTAAATCTAAATAACAAAATAACTTCTGTAGACATGGGGCAGGGTATACACTTTCCTTTTGCTATAACTGAATGATCAAATGCTTCAGATTTTGCAGCGAATAAGATCTAGTTGACAGATTTGTCATATTTTTGCACCTCCATTTGAAAGAAACACTTGTAGAATAACTGGCACTTTTGTAAAAATGAACGTCTTTAATTTCCACAGAGGACATCTAATGTGAACAAAGTGATTAATTCTGGGTTAAAGTGCATAAATGTTTTGTACCTGACACCCAGATACTTTACATATTGCTGCCATGCTTTCTGTGTGTTCAGAGTCCCAATGACATTTTTTTCTGAGGGAAGACTCATTAAAGCATTATGTGTTGAGATGGTTGAATTAATTCTTATTTTTAATCCTTTTCTGTGTAATTATAATGTGCCTTGAGACCTTTTTCTGCAACAGGCCCTTTTGAAAATAAATACATAAGTATATAAAAGAAGGAAAGAAGAGAGAGCTTACATTACATGTAAAAAGCTCATACTAATTGAGGAGAAATAGGTAAGTAAAAAGTTCTCTTTTTTCCTTAATTTGTGCATTTATGATGCTGCCAGTAAAACCAAACTGGAAGCAAACTGGTTGGACTGATCTGCAGCTACAGAGAGGTACTTCAGGTGTTGTTTCTCTTCCAGGTACCCGGTCTCAGGAGCAGCAGCAGCTGCTGCTGTGGCATCTGGGGAGATGCTCCTTGTACTGGGCAACACCAAGTGGGGTGGGACAGGGTCCTGGAGGTTTTTAGCCTGTCTGGTAAATCCATGTTCTTACTGCACATATCCTGCTGAGTGCAAAAGTTCAATTATTTGCTTGGTGATACTGTGCAACCTTCCCAGACAGACAGGCATCAAAGACTCCAGTCTGCCGGTTCCTAAGCTGAAAAAGGTCTCAGGTCTGCATTCACAAAATGTACTTTTCAGTACCTGAATTCCATTCATTTCATAAGGAACTGGGCTGTAAAATGCTTCCTGAATTGAGGAACAAGCAATTTGCTTAGCATGGAAAGGGACACTGTGGTGGAGCAGGTTTGCCAGGTGTTGCAGTTGTTACATGAAGGAGTGTAGGAAGTGACAGCACGTATTCAAGAGAGATTTTGGTCTCTGTTTTTAATCTCTTGCTCAAAAGTTCCTGGAACATTTGTGTTCAGAGTAAGAGATGGAGTCAGTGAGGTATGTCAAAGGCATCTTTAATTTTAGATAGATGCTTTTTTTTCTTTCCTTAGCAGTCAGTATAAACTTAAGGTTGGGTGCTTTTTGGTTTTACGGTTTTTGGTTTGTGGGTTGTTTTTTGTTTTGTTTTGTTTTGTTTTGTTTATTTTTTAAACATTATTAGTTACTTAGTCCTAACACTTATTATAAGGGCCATTTCAGTAGGACGGTATACACTGAATCTGAAACTGTCATCCTGGACATGAATGGTAGCTTTCCATTCAGAAAATCAACAGAGACTTATTCAGTATCACTCCTGTCCTTCTCATTTGTTTCAGGTGTGCTGACTTGGGGTCTGATGTTCTTGCACTGAAGTCTTGCAAAGTTTCTTGTGTCAATACTAGGCAGTACCTGGCCCTGCTGTGTAGGAGAGCCAAGGAGAAGATCAGCTTTCCTTGTTTGTATTTGTGTTGGTATGATCTTGATACAGAATTTTTCTGTAGAGGAGGGATGCTCCAGGGTGTTTCACTGTTTGTTTATCCTCATTGCAAGGGAGCAGCACCCCATGATATGTTTTGGAAAGAAATCTAATCACATGCATGGGGAGACTGCATTGCCTTTTTTGCTCTGCTTTGTGCAGTCAGAGGGCACTGCTGGGTACACTGGGGTATTGCCCTGCACTCTGGGTTCAACCACGCTGCTGTTCCACTGAGATCAGTGGAAGTTTGGTTTTCAGTCAGAGTCCGTGATACCTGTCCTTGTTGTGCATCATCCACTGTATGAATGAACTTTAATTTCTGCTTATTGTTGTCTTCCTGCTGGCACAGCTTTGGAATGAATTCAGGGTGTCATTCAGTGACTGGGTCTCCTTGCACAGTGGAGCCTGAATGCAAAAAACTGCAGAGGACTGTTGATACTGATGAAAGGTATCTCTTGTTTTTCTATTCAAAACTGTATTTGTACTACAAGTTACACATTACACAGACTGTGCATTTCAGGTTAAATACCATCTGTTTCATTAGTGGGTTTGTACTTTAAAGATGCCCTCAGTTTGCCCTGAATTCCTGAGGAATTTTAAGATATTGACTATTTTTTCAGGTCACAAGCATGAAGGAAGATGATCCCTCTTTGCATTCAAAATGGCAAGGCATTATTTTAAAGCAGAAATCTTGCATAATTTCAGGTTAAGAAGATAAGGAATCATATCTTTTCTGTTAAAGTCCTTCTTAAATATTAGCTGCAGATACACATACTGAAGAAAAATATGGGTTCATCACAGGGAAGAAATAGAAAATATTTAAATTCAATGTTTAAAGGGCATCATTGTATTTTATTCTGTGCCAGATGACAAGCTCAGATAAATGTTATTTTAGCAGGAATCTATCCTACTGCAGAGAGTGCTGTAGAGGAATTGTATAGCAATTTATACTCCAGCATTTATTTCTGTACATGTTTATTTCTGTTAGCTACTTATAAGCAATGTTATTTATTCAGGACTCACAGATCTCAAAATTAATGACAGAAATGCCATAAGGATCTGAGTAAATAGGAGGAACAAAGTTTAATGCTTCTGAGAATCTGCTAGAAGAAATTGTTATTTTGGTCCCATTTTACTTGTGAACATCTCCTTTAATAACTGATAGGATGAATCCATAGGTTAGAAGATAAAACTGTTTTCTCTAGCTAGTAAAACATTTTCTGTTACTAGTTTAATGGAGAATTAGCATTTTTATGTCTTTGAAATACATAGAAAATGTCAGAAGACTAGTAAGCAGAAATTGTATTAATTTACTGCTCTTTGACCTTTTCTACAAGCAAATATTTCCACAGTTGATTAGTGATACTGGACAACTCAATTCCCAAGCAAGATGGAGAGATTTACTCTTGAATTCATGTAGGAAAAGTGCTTTTTAAATTGTGTCATTTTTGGTCACACAGAAATACAGACATTCAGATCTCTGCCTGTTTCTGAAAATTTCTGATGGCTTGACTGATTTGTTTTTTTTCAGGGGAGAGAACAAATTGTATTTCAGCTTTTTTTTTTTTTTTTTTTTTTTTTTTTTTTTTTTTTTTTTTTTTTTTTTTTCCTGTGATTTTCTGTAGTCTTGAATTATACCTAATAGAACAGAAATTATACCTAATAACCAGAGCACCCACAAGATTTTTAAGCACAGTCTCAATTGCGCTGCCACATGAAACAATATATGTGGTTTAACAGGTTCACCTCATTAGTCAGGCATCTTACATTATAGGATTGCCCAGAGAGATGCTCCTAATACTTTTGACCTCTGTTCTATGCTTTAAAAGGTTCTCCTGGTGCCAGGCTAACATGTAACAGGAATGGCAATTTGAGGTGGTGAAAGAAATGTGTTTGGGAGCAGAGGGCTGGCTCCTTTCCCAGGGGCTGGGGAAGGCAGGAGCTGAGCATGATCACACAGCCACAGGGGCTGGGACCTCATCACTGTCCTCCAACACAAGGGGGATTAAATGGGGCTCCTGGACCCACAGGCAGGGCTGTGGGTGGGTACAACAGGTGAGGGCAGTAGGTGAGGCTGGGGAGGACCATTCCAGCCAATTTGGGCCCTGAAAAGAGCCTTGCATTTGCTGGTAACCATAGACAGCAGGTCTGGGTCTTCTGAGATGCAGTTGTACCTCCAGATTTGTGTTGCTCCATCCAAAACTGAAAATGTACAATTTTCAGAGCCTTAAGTACTGACCAATTGTTAAGCTTTTTGCTGCTCTTGTTTTTTGCTCCTGAATCGTCCCAAGGTCTTATTTCTTCAGTGTTTTACTGCTGCCAATGCATTTACAATTATTTCTCCTAAGCTGTGTTACCACTTGCTTTTTTTAGACATCTTCCTTGTGCTGATAGGCCAGACCCTTTTTTTCATGGATTTTCAAAAGCAAGGCTATTTTTCAGCTGTTGGATATATGGGTTCCAAAGAAGGTACTGGGAAGTAACTAATGATCTTCTCATTTGGACTGACATCCAGAAAGGTGCTAGAGCATGATGTGTAGTATTTCTTCATCTTTTCATTGAGATGATTAGTTTTGTTTTCCTGTTCTTGCAGCAGTGTCATTGTTGGAACTGGAGCAGATGTTGGCATTAAGTAAACACAGTCAATCATAGCAAATGATTGCATATCTAAATTTGTATCTTGTATGTATTACAAAGTATTTGAGCTCTGTAACATCATTTTATAATGGTTGAAATATTTGAGGAGGTGTTTAAAAATTAGCCTGATATTAACTAAATTAATGAAAAAAATGCTGGAGTGATGCCTCTCATTTGGTCTGTTTGCCGAAGGTGTGAGGTGAGCTATGTGGCTTGCTTGTATTGAAGTTCTGAAAGTGGAATATGTTGTTAAAATGGTGATTGGACCTGGCATGTCATTGTCTCAGAGAAAACACAGAGTGATTTTTCCCAATATTTATGCTCACAGATGGGAAACTGCACACAGTTTGAGAAGCAGAATGTCTAAGCTGTTTTCATGGGGCCATCCATGCCTGCAGACAAAAACGTGATGGAAAATTCCAGAGCACCTGTCAGCCCAAACACCAAGGTTCAGGTTGTGAGGATCACAAAGCAAAACTCCATCTCTTTCCTAAGGCTTGCTTCTTCACAGAGGCCTCAGCCACCATCACCATTGCTGCAGCCCACTGGCAATCCCAGAAAGGAGCAATCATAAGCAATGAAAATATGAAGGTGAAGGAGAACATCCATCCCAAATTGTGTAGAATAAAAGCCTTAAAAAAATGCAATCAGTATATTCCTTCAGCTTCATTTCTTTTTCTGAACACCCAATGTTTGATGCAGTGCTGTGAGCATTCTCTGGACCCTTTTTCTGTGATGAGCACTTCATTTTTGTGGCTTTCTGGTGTTAATGAGCCCAAGCAGATTCAGGAACTGAATCCAAATGACAGAAAATTTCATAAATTCAGTGAACAAAGTTAAGAGGTTATTTTCAGCAACTGCTTGTAGGAATGATATTTTAATTAGAGAGGTTGACTGCTGCCTCCAAGGGCAGGTTCATTATTGCATCCTCTCCAGCCTTCAAACTGTCCCTCTTCTTTCTAAGGTCTGGTGTTTCCATTGNTGCCTGCTGTGCAGGCAGGGCTGCAGTGGTTTGTATGTCAGTGTTACACAGTCCTTAGGAGAAGGAAGGGCTACAGCAGAAGTCCCACTTCCAGGGAATGGGCAAAGCTGCTCAGGGATGCCATTTGGAGCTCAGCATAAGCAACTGTTCAGCTCAAAAGAGCAGTGTGCTGTCGCTTTGCTCCAGGTCTGTGAGCTGTCTGCTCACTCACTGGGCAAGGAGAAATGCTGAGGGGAGATTCCTCACTGATACAGCGAGTAGCAGCAACTATAGTTTTTTCACATTGATAAAGAAAAATGGGAAAAATGCTTTTAAATCCCAGGATTAAGGAGAACTTGACAGGAATTACTTTGCTTTTGCAATTACCCACAGTGTTTCAGATTGTGGAGCAACTGTACTTTCTGAAAGTTCAGACATGGCTCTTTTTCTGCTGGATTTATAGATAATGGTCTTGCCTGAAACCACTTTGAGGTGGATCATGATCTTTCTTTTTATAGGTGCTATTGCCCAAATACATACTTAGGAGAGAAATGTTCAAAATTGTGTTGTGATCCTCACTCTGTACAGGCTTTTCATACTAAAAAAGGGAATCTAAAAAATTATTCAACTGCATAGATTATATTGTATATGCATAGGCACCAAGCAGGGCATTGCATTCTGCAGGATGAAGATCCCTGTTTGTGAAGACATAAAAATCTGCAGTATTTTACAGAACCTGATCCTGAAAAATCAGAACCAGAGATGTGTTGGATTCTTCTTTTTGAGTTTGGCCTAATTTCTGTTCCTGCCACTGACTTGAAGTTTAGGCTATATTAAAGTTATCTGTGTATTTGGGAGAAAGAGGTGGTCAGTAATGCAGGAGTTTTAATGGGTATGTTAATGTGACACAGCTTGAGCAGGACATGGCACAGTGCTCTGGTATTAGAGCCAGTTTGGAATGAACTTGCTCAGGACTTGGAACAGCTCTGCCCAGAATACAGGGAGGGGTATTTGTCTGATCACTAAATATTCCTCTTGATTTAATATAAGCAAAGAATAGAGATTTATTTTTAGAGTCCAGTGCAACTCTCTTCAAACCCTCTCCCATTAGATTTATTTTCATTTTAATTTGGATTCACTTTTTGTTTTCTTACTGTTGTTGAGAATGTTGCAGACAACAAGGTTTCATACCCCAGTTCTGATCCAATGACACTCAGGAGGGAATAGACTTTGCTCTACAGACAATATTCTGCAGAATAATGTGTGCAGAACAGCTCACAGGCAGATTTATTAGGACTATGCATATATAAAATGCCTCTAAGCAACGAAAGCTTTGGGCTGCTCAGTCAGATCTTTGAATGATAAATGGATTTACTCAACAGTGGTCATCTGTGTGCATTGGACATCACCTGAGTTCCATCTTTTCTGTGGACACAAGGAGCTGAAGGAGATTGAATTTTGCCGATCTTGGGAAATTGCGTCTAATTGCAGATTGACTTATTTTCTGTTCTGGAGAGCTGATACAGTTGATATTGTAGGATGATTGAATTTTATTGATGTGAGGCTGCTTGTTATGAAAAGGAACATCACGGTCCCGTTCCACTGCAACTTTTTTGTTTTATGAAAATATTTTTATATCTTTCGTATCAGATGTGATATTATTTCCCCACCAGATGTCACGCAAACAAGCCCTAATTATGCACGTATTCAGTGTACTGGAGCACAGGGAACCTGCTCAATGGCTGACTAATATTGCTTGCAGAATGCTGTACTTGTATAAATACAGCATTTACTTGTTCCAAGCCACCTACGGTTACTTCTGTTTCAGATTTATATAATCAGTAATATTTTATATTTTCAGCCTATACAAAGAAGGTATTGTGTTAAATGAAGAAAGTGCTTCTTTTTAATGCTGTAGTTAAGGTTCCACAGTTCCTCATTTTACTTTCTAACTCCTTTTGCTTCTGTTAAATTCACAATGAAATTTTCCATTCATTTTATAAATACAGTTTGTTTTTAGAGCTTTATTTCCTACAAGTAAGTGATATGGTCTTCATTTTCAGACTAAAATGCAACATTTCAGTATGTTGCAATTCACTGAGAACCTCCTGGTGGACTGACCATCATCAACATAAAATAATAAATGGTATTGTACATCAAATTATAAAAAAATAGTGATTTAGATAATATCCAGGAGGCTCCATTTGTAATCTCTCTCTTGTTATTACGTAAAGGATAGTGTATATTACGTACACTCATTGAAGAGGACATGCAGCTACTTTTAAATTTAATGGGCCCAAAATAGCCATTAGTGATAAAGCCATGCATTTCTGCCAAGGGTCTGGTGATCCTTGCAGCCAGCACAGCAGCTGTGTCATGGGCTGGTGCACTGGAAAAATCTGGGTGGCAGGTGTGCCTGCCCATGGCAGGGGTGTTGGAATGAGATGAGCTTTAGGGTCTCTTCCAACACAAACCATTTTGTGATGCTCTGAGTCTATGGGACATTTTTGCAAGGCTCTATGAGACCAGGGGAGTCCTGCAGACAGGAGCTCCTGATAAACTGCAGAAGATGCTCTGCCTGCTGCTCCCAAACCCACTCATCTTCTTGCTGCTTTCTTCTGCAGAGACTCTGGACTTGTAGAAGAGGCAATGCTGTGAGAACAGGCAGCATCCTCTTACATGTGACTTTAAAAAATAAAGGGTTTTGTTTGTCATGTAACAGCCAGCTCTTTCAGGAATGTGTGGCAACAATCTGATTTGTCCTAAAAGGACTTGAGTACATAACTTCCAGGCACTTTCCTCAGAGGGAAGCAAGGAGGAAAGCACAGACTCCGTGAATGCCGATCCAGAGGTGTCATCTTCCCTTTTCCTTTCGCTAGAACTTTCTCTTCCTAATCTAAAATGATTGTTGGCTACTATCACCCCTGCTTCTTGAGGGATGTTTCTATTTCCCTCTGTACCATTGTGCATTTTTAATTGAGTTTCCCTTGGTATCTAAGAAGTGATCATAGGAGAGACATTCCTGTATGTTTGGGTTTATTCTGATACCTGGCCTTGAACAGGGAGAGGCAATGCTGTTTTCAGTAACATGAATTAGTGGGATATCACTGTTCTTAAGTATATGTGACCTAGTAAGAAAACTCAGTAACTAACCATGGAAGAGTAATTTTAGCAGAGAATAAATTACATTGTGTATATTTAGTTTCTTTTACTTTAAACCAGTGAGAATATCATTACTAATCTTTTTTCAGGTGTCTTTTACTTAACTGCATAGCAAAATCTGTAGTCAAAGGATATAAATAGATTCAAGAGCAATTGTGAAATTCTATCCAAAGTGAATAGCTGAAATGGGACTTGGAAAATGATGGTGATATAAAAATGATTTCTGTATCTTGCTAATTTTTTGCTTGCTAGAAAGCTTCTTTCTACTTTTGTTTTAGTAATTTTTTTTTTTCTGGTTCTCGTGCTATGGTGCCATTCTTGAGAGGACTCCAAATACAAATACACAAGAAAAACTGCATTCATGAGAAGTGAGGAAAAAAATCCCATGAGGTTTGGGGATTTTAGTTGTTGAAATATTTGTAATTTTGTGTTTTAAATACTTGGCCTAAAATGACTGACAAAATAATTCTAATTATGAAAAACATTATCAAGCTGTAGTACATTCTGATTAGAGTGATCACTCACTAATGTGCTCTTCTTGGGAACTGATGATGCAAGATGGCTTAAATGTGTAGTTCATTATTATTATGGATGATTTCTAAATTTACTGAATTGCTTCACCCAGTGCTGCAAGACAGAAAATTATATTCCCAGTAATAGTGTTTTGTACTGAAGTTTATCTAGTTATAAGAATTTACATGTCAAAATAACTTGCAAAAGAAATTAATTGCTTTTTTTTTTAAACAGAAAGCCAATAAGAATAATAGCTGTTAACACAGTTTTCTATCTAATAGATTAAAGCATCCTAAAGTGTAGAGACAAACAGTCAGTAATAAATAAAGTACTGAGTGCAGCCCTCTGGTTGAAGTGATTCTTCTTTTTTTGCTTCTGCTGATGCCACTTTGCTGAGCTCACCATTGATGAGTTTCAGGGACACAGATGGTGGTGTCTGATTCTCCCAGGCAAGAAGGGTTGATCCACTTCAGCAAAGTTCTGGGTGAAAGGAGCCCTGGCATGTCTGTCATTGATGGGACTGTGCTGCAAGTGTCCCTGTGGACACCACCGGGGAGGCATCGGGTCATCCTGAGTTAGCATTGGCCATCATATTAGTTAAAATTAGAGGTGGCATTTTATGGCTTAGATATTGAGTTTCCTGTTAACACAGGCTCACAGGCAAAGTATATATTTTAGATTAAAGCTTAGTTACAGAAAACGTGAATAGTGTAAATGGAACCCATGATTAAAGACTGTTAGATAAGAATAGATACTGGAAAAAATCTGGATGGATTAAAGAAAATTTCTGTTCTCCATTTTTCGTACTGGAGAAGTGTCTTCTAATAATCAAGCACTAGTTTGTTAATAAAGTTCTGACTTAGTAGCTGAAGTATTTAGTTATTTTTATAATTGTTAGAGTAATGACCAGTTGATAATAACAGATTATAGTTGGTAAGCAGCTTCTCAGTCAGAACTTCTTCTTTGCCTCTCTGGAAAATTAGTTTCATTTAATGGAAGTAGTGCTGCAGTACTTGATACTGGATTTTGAATTAGTTTGTGCATGTAAAATATAAAATATTTTAAAAATGGTTTTCTGTTGTAATTGTGTATTTCCTTGCATCATAGAGATTACTTTAGTCACTTTCTATCATAACATGCACTTTGGAAGACTTTTTATTAAAGAAAAATCTATGCACTAACGTTAATTCATGGATATTTGGAAATATGAACTGCAGTTTGTCTCCAACCCTTTTTCATGTGGCATCTTTTTTTATTAAAAAAAAGCAGTATTAAATGCAATAGGAGTCAATAGGCTTTATTTTTGTACACTTGTAGAGTAGGAAATACCATCTGTGGGGTGAAACAGGCAGCATAAGGAAGAGTGACCCTAGAAGCAAGAAACTCAGAAACTGGTGTGAACTTGCTGCAAAGTGCAGCTTAAGTAACCTTGTGAAAGAAAATGCATGAGTGATAAAAAAGCAATTCACTGTGGTCAGCCACCGAGTAACCTCTGCTCTGAAATGTGTGCAAGTTAGTGAGGGTAACAGTTTAAAGTACTGCTAGAGCACAATGGCTCTTGATTGTTCTTGGTTGCTTAAGAACTACTTTAATAAGCTTGTTTTGTGGAGGTATCGGTGGGTCTGGGTTAGGCAGTACAGGCTAAAGAGAAAGAAATAAATTTTCTTAAATTGAACTGTGTTATCTTTTGACAATTGGTTTAAATATGGCACTCTCTGCATTTACAGTGAGAAATGGTATTATTTTATAGGGTATAAGAGCTGGACTTCATTAATTATACATACTTTATGTTATTATTACAAACACCTTTGAGCCCTGTCAGTCATTTCCTTGAGTGAGTACTTAATACTGAAGACTAGTTCATGTGGGGCTGGATGTTGCTGGGAAATTGCAGAGTCTTATTCCTCTTTTCTGCACCTTTTCATTCCATTTGGTGAGTTGTTTTTCCCAAACTAATCTGGAGCTTGTTGGCGTTCTAGTGCTGGGCTGTTCCAAGCAGTTGGTGAAGCAGTGGTTCTCCTTTAGGTCTTTGTGTTTGAATGACCACTAACTGGCAAGCCTCTCTCTGTCATCCTTTCCTGCAGCAATCACGCTAATTACGGCTTTTCAGGACACTGGAAGCTCATCTCTGGGCAGCTTCCAATGCTCTCAATAGCAACTATGGGCTATTTCAAATGAAAATTTGCCCTGTCTGATATTTGAAAATGCCATTTGGAGTGCTTCTTGGCAGTGCTGGAGTCCATGTGAGGAGGCACATTCATGGCTTCTCCCAGTCTACTCCAGCACGGCACCCAGGTGGTTTATAAGGATTCAAGGTGGCTGTAGCACATGCTGTGTCAGCCAGCGAAGGCAGTCGAGGAAAAATTAAACTTTAAAAGTTTCCTCCAGGTTTGAAGATCAAAGGTGTTTTCAAAGGAACTCTGGTGATTCAGCAAAACCTTTTAAATTCAGAGGAATATTTTGAGGCTCACAGTTGTAATATTGTAACTCTGTAGAGAGTTAGTGTTGAATTGTTATTCCTAAATTACTCTTAAAAGTGAACGAGAATTTTTCTTGCCAACTCCATAAAAGTTAGGGTGAGATCAGTTTTATGTGCTTCTGCTCATGTTCGTGTCTAAGGTGGTAAAAACAGGGTGTTGAAGAGTGTCAGAGGTCAACTTCTTAATTTAGACCAAAAGTAGAAAATATTCAGGAAATTCTTGTGTAGAAGATTAGTGACGTAGTAGAGTGAGTGAAAGAATGAATGAATGCTTGCGATATTAATTTACAACAGAAAGATGGATTTTAGAATTATTTATATGAGCTCCCTTAGCTCATTTAAAATTGATGAACAAAGATTTCAGTAATTGAAAAGAGCTAAGAGCAGTGCTGAAGAATGACTTGAGAATAAAGAAAAAGGTGTGCAGTATTGAAGAATGAGTAAGAGAAAAGTACAGAATAAACCTGTGGAGAACGGGTGAATTTGGTCAAAAAGTATGGGCCAGCTCTAGCAGTGAAGGAGCCACAAAACATAGATGGAGCTGGAAGATATGAAGTCTTTTACTTTCCAGTTTTACAGGATATGCATGTGAATTGTTTGTTACCTTAACTTGAACTCCTCTCTTGCCTCTCCTGATTCCTCTTTGCATCTTTCTGTATATGCTCCAGTGACTTTTTGGAGATGGATGCTGTTTACTGCACAGTCTGGCAGAAATCTGATTGTAATTTATGGGATGAAATTTTTCATTTATTCCTTGCAAACACCTTGCAGTTTTTCCCTTGGGAATGTCTCAAGAGTGTGACTGCAGCTGGGGCAATATGCCACCAAAAACATGCCAACATTTACTTACCTGAATCTTTAAGCACTCTTTGATGGTTTGTCCCCTTGATTTTCCTCACAAAGCTGATACTTGGTTTTAAAATATCCTTTTCCTTGACTTGATTATTTCTAAGAAGTGCCATGTTTTTTTGTACTGGAGAAGCACAGTTAAATGGGTATAGCTTCTACTGACAGAACTGGGCCCAGTTAGCTTATGTCTTGCTCTAAGGACCTTTCTTAGGCACAGTATGTTCCCTTGGGGATAGATTCTGCTCTTTACAGAGGCTCTACATGCGTAACTGAAAGCAGAGTTTTTTCATTTGTGTCAACTGTATTTAGATTTTATAAACATCAGCTTCAGTAGTTATTCTAGCTGCTTTGAAGTAAATCACTAAACATTTGCTTTTGAAAAAAGCCATCCTGTCCAGAAAATGCTAACTTTTTTTGTTCTATGGCTGTTTGTTGTCAGTGTTTTTAGCCAGTTATCTATAAATACATTTGGTTTTGAAAGCACCTTCAGCCCAGTATTAAATCATGTCATGGTAGATGGTACCCACTGATTGTTATTTATTGTTGTCTACCAGATCCAATAACTCTTTTTCCTGGGCTATCTGCAGTACTGACATAGTTTATATGGGAGCTGTAAAATGGCTAAAAAAATTGACTGGCTTTTGGTGTGGTAATGTCCAGTCATGGTGGGTCTGTGCTGGGCTGTTAGAATGAGTAAGAACATGCTGTTCTCATATTTCTGTATGTTATCTGCAGACCTCTGAAGGATACCAGCTTGGCTCTGTGCCTGTGTACAGTGCAGTTTGCCACGCTGAGATTTTGCAGTGTTTTGCTGTCAGTGCTGTGGAACTGAGCTCTCACACCTGCTGTTAATCTCACTGTTCTCAGTCTGTCTTTATATGGAGAATTACATCCCCTGTGTACTGGAAAGCATTATTCTGACAAGCAAAAAATGTGCTGGATAGAACAGCATTTCATTTTGTTAAGCAAAATAAATTGATATTTAGCAAAGCCCTTTTAATAAAGGATCACAGCCATGAAATATCAGCTGGCATAATTTTGTAATTCTCTGTTTAATTGAATGGAGTTAAATGAGTTCATACCGGCCTACCTGGGGTAAGGATCAAGCAAAAGCTGAGTGTGTCATAATGAGCCAAAGACAAATTAATCTGAGAGCCATGATTTCTAACATTTTGAGTCTTTGGAAGGGACCAACATAGTGTTACACAAAGATTCAACTTCTGGCTTTTCTGGTTTAAACTTCAGCAGTACCAGCAGTTTCAGCACTGCTGAAATCTGTTTGATTTTTAAGGCTACTCCAGCATGAGCTTCTGCACTGTCCTGCCCCACCACAAATGCCATGGTTATGTAAAACTTTCAGATGCCTAGTTTTTATTCAGGTGATGTGATTATGTGGACTTTTGGATCTAATAAATCCGTGTAAATGCCGCAGCTGTCCAAGAAGAAATTGTGATTCTACAAGAGCACTGACATAACAGTATTATTGCACAATATGTGTTCCAGCATTATGTGCAGCGAAAACAAATAAAAATCCCTTAAGCAGCTACAGGTGTTTTAGTCTAGCACAGAAACATAATCATTAATGATTATTTCCTTTCTTCTCATTGGAGATGCAAAAATTTTTGCTTGAGAATTTGGTGGTGAGGAGAATTTCTTGCTGTTTATTTTAACAATATCCTCTGTAGCACCAGTAGCTAATGGCTAGTACCTACAATGTTAATTATTTTTCATCTATTCTCTGTCTTCTCATTCTTCAATTTGGGCTTAGGTTAGCCTGTTTTACGTTGCAATTGGGATAAACTATGAGGGTACATTTAACAAGTTATAACAGCTCATCTCTCAGTCATAAATAGGTAAACTACTCTGTCCTGATTCTGCTGCATTAATACATTTCAGGAGCAATTCTAATAAAGACAGTAAAGTTGTAAATCTAGTTAAAAGTGATGCTAGAAGTGAAACATGAGGTGTGAGATGAGGTATTGTCCATTTGAGTGGTGAATAAGTGACTTTGTATGATAGAGAAATACTTTCCAAGTAAGCCTTGCTGAAATGGGTCACCTGTGAAGAAAATATAAACTAAAATATAATGTGTTGTAGACCCTTTCACAGCTATCTAAATTAACTGTGCAGAGCTTGCAGCTACCTGGAAATCTCAGGAATTAGGACAGTGTTCTGTGTGTGAACAGCCATCTTTGGGAATTGTCTGTATCTGAGTGTCTTTAGCCCAGCATTTTTAGTGCCTGAGAAAGCCTGACAGCATAAAGGTCAATGCCAGAACTGAGTGCTGTACCTACTGCTCAAGTCCAGCTGTGTCAACACCACTGATACGATCCCACATTTCCCTGCAGAACACTGCACACATTTTTTTTCACAGTTTGGTTCTTGCTGTGCCTCTCAAAATTACAGTGTAGATAGTAATACTGCTGCTGTTAGGGAATTTTCATGAAAATGTTACAAGTTGGTCTCTGCAGAGCAAGCCCTTCACCCTTAATGTCAGCCTGCCAGATTGCTGTAATGAAGAGAATTCTCACAGCTTAGCATGTGCAAGGGAGCTGTGCTGTGCTTGTTCTGTGTGGGGCGTGCAAAACCTTCAGCAAGGCTGCTTCAGCTTTCTACTGGGAAAAGGTCCTTCCTTGGAAGTACCTGCCTGGGTGTGAAATCTGTAGGAACACTGCATGAAGTCTGTGGGAGACTAAAAATGCCCTTCAGCTGATGCTGAGGAAGATCCCAGAAAAAATTTGCTGCAGAGAGCTGGCCTGCCAGCTCTGAAATGATCAGGGGTCTGATTGTCTGACTGAGGAGGTCACTGCTTGGTGAAGGAGGGTGGAGGTGATTAGAATCATGTCATGGGTTACTAAAACATGCACTTTTTGTATTTCAAGCTGTCAGTGGATGCATTCTGAATGGTTGTAGTGTGGCCTGAAGGGAGCTGTGCAGCAAGTTCAAGCATGGTTGGTCATACAGTGCTCAGCAAAATCTGGAAGGCAGGAAGCCACTTCCAGGGTGTGAAGCTAAACTAACATTCAAAAATAAATGTGACTGTGTTTTCAAGGTCAGCTTTTTTAAACTTCACAGTCTGGAATGTCAAGCTCTCAATACAAACTAAAAGGAAAAAAAACCCGGTGTTGAAGAACAAATAAAGAGAACCCCTTGCATTAAAAGCAATACATTTTAATAGCCAGCTATGATTCTTCCTCCTACTAATTTACAAGTGTGGTATGCAAGCTTAATTCTAGACTATGCTAGCATACAGCCCCTGTCCTAGCAATTTCATATGCAGTTTATTTTGGGGCACAGTATTTCTCACCATATTAGCTAGCTGTCTGCAATAGCCATGGCAAAATAAGCAAGCTGTACTCTGTGATATATAATGTGGCATGACTGTCACAGTGTAAAGCCATATCCAGCAAGGAACCCATAAAAAAAGATAGCAGCTATGGAGGAACAAGTAACAGAAAGCTGTGCTTCAAACTTTGACTCACCAGTTAAAAAGAAATAAGCCAGTGGTGGCCTGTAGAAAAGAAATACTCTATCTATGTGCAACAAGAAGGAGAGCATACCCTCACTTCTATTTTTCTTAAAGAATTAGGAGGTTTAAATTTTTACTGCTATTTCTTTGGCAACTGGCAATTTTTTGCTCAGGCTGAGAAGCAGGTATTCAACTCTTTCTCCGTCAGCTCTGACTGTGGATGTGGCATGGTGCTTGTTACCTATTGGTGCTTGCTACTGAACAGCCTGGAACAGTAGCACTGGAAAGTGAGATTTGTCCTCAGTTGTCTCAAAGTGATGTAACCATCAAAGACAAATTAGGTCAGCAGATTTAACTGCTTTAACAAGGAATGCTAAGCCAAGAACTTTCAACAGTCCAGTTGTCCATGAGGAGTGCCTGTATTTTCTAGCATCAGAGACAATGGATGCACAGTTCAGACCAGATATTGCATTTATTTACACCAGAGAATAGCTTGGTGGAATCGATTAACTCAGCACACACCAATATCTGAATGTGTACTAGGTTGTTTTTAGCTTTATGCAAATAGGTACTGGAGGTGGGTAACCGAAAGCTTTTGCCTTTCTGTCCCTGAGCCAGGTTCGTGTACAGCCTCTGTCCTTGTCATCAGGAGCAGGGCAGTGACTGCTCCAGGCTGGTGGCTGCACAGCATTACACTTCAGTGCAAACCCCAGCAGCATTAGACACAGTTGGGTGTGGAGGTTTCCATGCAGAACTGACCACCACAGCTTTCAAAGAGCCACGTGGTAAACTGAGCATTGGACTTTTATCAATGAAGGCAAATCAATACTGCATTTCAGTGCATCTTTCTTTGTAACTTAGATTAAAAAAAAAAACCCTTTAGACTTTTTTTTTGTTTTGTTTTAATTTCATATATGTTCCTGCATGAAACATCCTGGTACTGCATCCATACATAAGACATAATTAATTTAAGCTGCCCTGGCTAATTAAAAGAAAATAGAAAAAAACTTTAATCAAATCAGTTCAGCTAGAGGCATAAATTAAGGACGTCCATGAATTTCATTGAGTGAAAAATGTTCTTTTCTGTCTATAACTGTCACTTCCAGAAGCTTTCTGTATCTCAGCAGCTCAGTGGTCTGGAATGACTTGGTGAAAGAAGCCAGTTCTAGAGATCAGGATTAAGTTAATGAAATACTGGACTGAATGTAATCCCATACTTAAATTGTGCCTCTGGATTCTGTTTGCTTGAGGGATCTTAACTCTGGATCTGCTGGCAGAAATGAAATAAATTGTGTAACTACTATTTCAGTGAGCCAACACTAATTCAATTCCCTGGACAGTGTTTTGGTTTTTTTCATTAAAAATTTTTCTAAATGAAATAATTAGGACAGTTATGGTGTAAAATCCTAGTAGTCATTAGTGTTAATATTTAACAGTGAAAATCAGCATCACCTTTACTGTTGTGCCTGGCTGTTTTCATGAATATAATTCTTATACATTTCAGTCTCTTCATGCTGGAAGAATAGAGGTAAACTTTTGAAGTTTCAATGGATTGGTCTCCTCTTATGAATTTAGAATGACTTTTTAAATTGAATCCTGCTTTTGTGAATAAAAGGGATCTTTGTAGCCTTGGTATTTAGCTTTCCAGTGAAGTTAAAGCTTCCTCACAAGACAAGCTGCCTGGAATGTATTTGGAGCAGCTTGCCAACAGATTGTTATTTGCTGCTTTTGCCACCTTGGGAGGCAATATCTTTCTGACATGCTCAGAACATTTAAGACATCCAGTTCTTCATTTAAATAAACAGCAGGCTAATTTTAAGAGAAACAACATATCTCTCAGTAAAAGTTGAAGAGACTAAGGGGATCTAGGCTGAAGGAATCTATCCATCTATCAGACCACAAGCCTCAAAGATGGCTTTAAAGGGAACAATATTTTTATCGTTGTTATACTTGATATAATGACAAGGATGTCAGCGTAACAGAAAGTAACAATTAATGCCAAGAAGCTTCAGAGAAGAACCTCACTCTGATCTGAAGGGATACTTTTCTCAATCTGATCTAAACATTTAGTTAATTTTTTCTTTATTTTTTCTGTCTATCTTAATTTTTATTAATGGTTATAATTTCCTCAGGTTGGATTGTAAAATCAAATGTTTAAAAGAGTTTTGGAAATAATATCAATTCAAGGGAAAGGTAGCAATATCTGAGGCCGTTGCTTTAGGCTGCCAAGTCTTTTTTTTTTTTTTAATGAGATGTGCACACCCACGTGCATGAAGAGCAGAAGGTGGGGAAGAGAGGAAAGTACTGGGAGGATTCAGCTGGTCAGCAGAGTCACACAGACATACAAACATGCACACAAACCACACTGCACTGGCTACATGTGGCTCCTTTCACATCACTGCTCATGTTCTGTCCAGCTCACACAGCTCCCATGACTCTCTGCTAAATCTCTGGTGTCCCCGTGTTGCTTTAACTGTTGCAGCCTATATTCCCCTTGCCTGTGGGATTTCCTGTCACTGCCTTGTGAGTATAGAGGAATGTTGACCATCCCTCATGTTTTCAGTTCTCAGACCATTGCTGAGGGGCTTCATCAAAAAGAAACTCAGCTCCTGCTGGGCTAGTGTGCAAAAGTGAACTCAAATTCAGACAGTTCTTTCAAACTTCTATATTTCTGTTTGTGATGTCAGTCGTTTGATCCTTATTTTATTTGAACTATAATTTAGTAGATGACCTTCAATGTTGCTGAGAGCAGTAAGAACTGTGAGGATGCCCTGGCCCAAGCCCTTGAATTCCATTCTCAGGTTTGAAAGGAGCCTTTGCTCCAGTCCAACACTCTGTAATAGGCCTCTACAGAGAGTGTTTGTTTTAACCATTCCTTAAACCCTATGAAGTACATACTTGTTCCCCCCAAATTTTAGTTCTACATTACAAGAAGTACACCCATAATGCTACCCTTAGCACATACAGCGCTACAGTTCCTTCACTATTCTAATGTTAAAAGGTATTTTTTTTTGTGTGTTTCATATTTCCTGTATGTGTGTTTTACCTTAGTAGGACAGTAAACACATATATATATTTTAATTTGTCTGCCACTGATTATTAGAGTTGCAATGGAAAACTGTTTTCTGAATTGAAAAAGTTAATGATTTGCAATGGGCATACACTACATAAGGTAAGGATTGTAATATTCTTAATTGAATAACTGGTTCTAATTATTTTTAATTCTGAGGAAGCAATATTTTTCATTGAGCAATTTGTCATGTACTTGAAGAAATACTAATTCATGTGCTGCCATTGCTGTGTGTTGCTTTTGCTGTTACTCCATAAAGCCACTATGTTCTTCATGCAAGTCTAAGAGTATAAATGTTATGTTTTTAATTTTAAATAGTTTTCTCCTCAAGTAAACCATAATTCTTTGTACAGTACTGCTGCTCTATTATTTTCTTGCCTGTGGATTATCATTCCATCTTTGTATTTTGTGTGACCTGTCATCACTGAGATATAGTTAGGCTTTGGGATTTTCTAATATTTCCAATATTAAAAAATCTTTTAAGTCATGAATAAGCAATTAGCCCACAGATATGTGCAGGTAAGGAGCTCTGTCCCATGAAATTTTGCTTAATCATGACTGTCCAAGTGTGCTGCATTGTAAAATCTGAGTGGTCACTTGTAAGCATTTTGTACCACTGCCTCTTTGTCTATAAAATGGCTTGCCACTTTTTTATTTAAGAGGAAATGCATGACTAGAACCCAGATACAGAAGTCATGAAAGTCCTTTGCTAGTACCTGAACTGTCCTGATGAGTGTAGTATAAAGAAGGAAAATGTCTATTGTCTCAGATTAGGAAAAACACATTCTCAGATTGATGCATGCATGCTAAATGTAGGGATATAAGAACAAATTTTGTTTCTGGCAGATCATAACTTGTGGATCAACACTTAGATCAGTGGTTACACAGCAAGTCTGTCAAAAGCTGAATATGTAACAGGGGGTCTATTCCAGTTTATGGACATGCCCATTATTGCAACAGGCTTGGCTTTCTCAGAGTATAAACTGATCTTTAATTTTAAAAAAAGACAATCATGTATTATTCAATAGGATTGTTTAGTTCTTAAGTATGTGTTCTACCTATTTTTGCTCTTAGCTTCCTTTGTTCTAGATACTCAGCTGATGTATGTCAATTTGCTATTATCCATTCCTGTTTCTTTAGAGTTAGTATTTTTAGATAGAATTTTAGTGGATCATTTCTTTTCCCAGCAATAGTCAATGGAATTTCTCTGCATTTATGTCTGTGTGACAGAAGTCAGGATTCAAACTTCAGTGCTCCCTGTGACACGCTTCATGATTGTACTTTCCAGGAAAGAATTGTCAGTACTCTGCAGTGTCAGAGACATCAGAAGGACACTTCTCCTGCTCTTATCCAAGAGGGCCTTGGGCACACATTTCATGGATCTTCAAAGTCCTGGCTTGAAAACCACAGTTTTTTCATTTTTGTTTATATTTTCTATCCTTTTAGGTTTCTATTTTAATCACCCCAGTTCTGCTCTGAAGCTGCAAGCAGCAATTACACAACACAATCTTTTGTGCTGATTGTTCTCCTTGGTTAAGTGACTTCTGTTTAACATTATGCAGAGCCTTTGGTCCAGTGTGTTATTCTTGGTTATGCATTTTCAAGGTGTGACTGAATTAAGGATCTGGTCAGTCCAGCAAAAACCCTGCCATGTTTTTCCATCTTCATTCTTGAAAGGAAATAATTATGATCAGACTGCCTTTGCCATCAAATTTCAGCCAAGTTTTCTTTTATCTACTGTGTTTTAGCTGAATTTTAGCTACCATGGCTGAAAATGGTATTTAACTCTTTTCTGGAGAAAATCCAAACCAAACAGGTTGGGGGCTGTCTGTTTTATTTATGAGACAACTTTGTCCATTCAGCATGGCTGAAATCTAGCTTTTGGAAGTCTGAGGACTTCTATCAGCTTCCAGGTTCTTTGCACTCAAGGTTAAAATTCTACCCTTATTTCTTTCTATCAAATTACAGTTACCTGTAGGATCAAACTCAAGTATCTGCAGACAAAGGTTAAGTTCTTGGGGGTTTATTGTTTGTGTGAAATGCATCTCCTCTGAGTTTTGCTTGCATTTACCTTTTCCCCCTTCTCTGTATAGCTGAAGGAAATTTTTACCACTCTGGATCTGCATGCTCTGACAGAGAAAGGCTTTCAGAAGGCCTAAAAGCCTGGACAAGTTTGAGTCAGCCTGTCTGGAAGAATCCAGTGCTAAAAGTGCTACACAGAGTGTGGATGGAGTATTTTACAACTAAAATACTTCCTGAAGCCTTTAGTCCCTCCTGAGGCTGTGCTACAGCTGTGCTGGAGTGAACTTTACAGAGCAGACTTTGTCAAGTCAGGGCCTGCAACAGTTTTATTTAACAGTTATTGCTAATGAAAACAAGCTTTATTCCAGTCAAAAATATTTTAGAAACTAGTTTACAATTCAGTGAATATTTTATTTGGTTCAAGTGTCATTTCTTGGCTTTGGTATGAAAGGAAGAGAAATGGTTGTAGTAAAGCTCAAGTTACAGGAACAATTGGTGGATAATTAATTATTATTTAGTGATTCTCTTTAGT
>WEIU01020928.1:46063-87972 GCA_013389925.1 Aegithalos caudatus
TATCAGAAGGAAATATCACTGAACTTTCTGAAGTACCCCTGCTTTAAAGAAAGAGATATCAACAATGAAAGAACACTTATATAATGTTAAGCAATTCAGTAATAAGAAAATGTCAAGTCAATGACAGTTTAATATCCTCTTTGTTACTGTAATGTTTGCAGAGTTTCCCCTCTGAATCATACAGCAAAATGGTACAGATTAAGGAGTTAATTCTTAATAAATTAATATAATATTAATATTTTTTAATATTCCAAAATCATGGGAGAAGTGGGAAGCAGATCACAGTTAGGACACAGTAAATCTCTTGAGGTCAGACCATAATTTTAAAGACATCTTATGATAAAGGCAAGCTTAATTTTTTGAAAATGAACTGAAAGAGACAAAAACACTATTAAAAAATTCTGCTAAAATGGAAAGGAACAAACTGTCATTTTTGATAATTTTTTAATATATATCACAAGGAGTTCTGTATTTAAATAACTTTCTTTCTGAGCATGGTTGAGAAGTGTTCAAAATTTAGTCCAAACTATTTGGGGGTGGTTGAACTGATAGATGTGGGAATAAGCTCTCAGTTTAATAGCTAAAGGACCTATAGGGAGACTGATGAATTGCTTGATATTTAGGAAGGGACAGGATAACTAAATATTTTAAAAAACCCTCTCTTTTAGAATAAGGACTCAGTGGTACTCCTGAGCAAAATCAAGGTTTAAGTTTTAGAAGAACTTGCATTGTACATTCCATTTCTGAGAAAGAGAATAAGTGAAATGTGTCAGAAGACACCCATTTATTTGTTTGAAACTCAGCCTTTGGAATGGGCTTCTCTGCTAAAAAATAATTGAGAAGCAGATGCATTGCAGAAAATGTCACATAAAAAGGCATGTCACATTCTACATCTCTTTTTTTCATTTTTGTCTTGTTTTTGTTTTTCTCCTGCCAATCCTTCTATCTGAAATCAGGCAGTTCAACACTTTCTATTCCACTCACTGCCATTTTCTGGCACTTGATCGAGTTCTTAAACTTTTCTGATAATTGTCTGTCAGCCTAGCACAACATTTTACAAAATTAATTGCATTCTCAACAATAACGGGCAATTTGACTCACATAGCATCAGGCTGTCACCACTTCATGTTAATAATCTGCCACTTGCTTTCCTGTTGCAGGAATATATATGCTTTTGCCACTGAATATATTTGCCTTAGACTGTTTTCAGCTCCTTTTCATTTTTTTTTTTTTTTTTTTCTGCTGTAGGGCTTTCCTCCCAGTACACCAGCTCCTTTTGTTAGAAACTAAATTTCATATATACTTTAAAAATTTCAGGAATGTTGGGAGTTTGGGGATGTTTCTATTATTGATGGTTGCTATAGGCACCTAGAGCAAGTTTTCAAGCTGCTCTCTCACTGGTGTCTGTAAATTCTACAGCTATTGAGCACAACCCAGCTTAATATGCTCTACAATATTTACCTCAGAATAGATGAATAATTTATACTACTGTGAATTTTTTTAGTGGTTTTGTACCCTTAAGAGAGCAGCTGAATATTTACAGTGTTATTTTGAATGGTATGATTATTTTCTGTAGTACGTGAATGTTTTGGAAAATGTACCAAACCAAACAAAAAGAGCAACTCCAATTTATTATATGAAAGGTTTTATTTTTCAAAGAAAGTCTTTGCTTATGGCAGTGTGGTGGTGAAATATAAGTTGCTTAATTGGAAGGCAGGTAAAGTTCTTGCTGTGCAAGAGTGATGTTGAGTGAGGAAGGAAAAGAATGGAAGGAAGTAGAACTAGGTCTGTCTATGTAGATTGATATGTTCGTGCCTCTTACTAGGTACTCATCAGTACCAAAGACGTGGCTGAAGGTGGTGTGATATGTTCTGCACAAATACAGCATCAGCTCTGTGGAGACACAGAAGGGAGCTCAGCAACAGAGGAGTTGGTCAAATTTTGCCGATCCTGAAGTGTCAGGCAGAAATCTTGGAGATTTTATGAAGTCTGAAGTGGACCACAGTGGAGTACACCCTCTTTGTTGCATTCTAGAGACTAGCTTGCATTAAGCATGAGCTATTGTGTGGTAGTCTACAGGAACCATGTTGACAGGATTGATTCTCAGTTGACAGGATTGATTCTCAGTCCCTTTCAGTCTTTCTTGAATGTGGAAAATTGCCTCTGTAAACATACAGGACACAGGTTCAAGCGTGGCTTAACAAAATTCCCCATCACATCACTTAAGGCTGCAATAAGAATCCAACAAAATCAGCTTGTTGCATAATTTGTGATGATGCAAAAATTGGCCATTAATTTACAATACAACTGTTTTACTAAAAAGTGATGTTACATATCACATTTGTGAAATATTTCAAACATTTTTTCTGAGAAGTCAGGTCAGACAAAATATTTTAGTGCCATAGAAACATCATAAATCAAACATAACAAATATAAAGATACTTAGAAAATGATACAGCACACAGCCATTGTGGTGTCCTGGTCATTGGTTTTTGAATGCCAGAAACAGCAGATGCATAATTGGTTCCAGTGATGGCTTGTAGCCAGAGAAAGGTTTAAGTAGTGTGTTCTTTGTGCTTCTTTCAGTTCTATGTCTTTTTCAGAAGACAATGTTGTATCAAAGTTGTGTGTCCTGCTTCCCTTGTAAGGTGTCGTAGGAAGTCAGATAGTAACTTTTTCCTCTTAGGAAGGATTTTTGAACTTCATTTGACACTGTACCAGTTCAGGGAGAAATGTTCAGGTTTTAGTTTTGCTATTCACAAGAGGAAAAATCAGGTTTCACTTTTTCTCTTCAGCAAATGCAGAAATTTTTCCCTACAAGGGTAGAAGGTGAGTTAAGCTAAGATCTAGAGAAGCATCTGAGGAAGGAAAAGGCTTGGCATTTCAGTGAGACCTTTAACTGTTGCATGCATGCAATAAGTGACAAGAAATAATAGGTAGCATTTAGGGTGATCTTTAAAATCATTAAAGCATTAAGCCTCTAACACATCTGCAAGAGTTTGTTTGAGATCAAGAAGATAGTGAAGCTTCACAGGACCACCATGGAAGTATAATGGCTTAACTTGCATGTATTGATACCAATATCCTACTTAATATAAAATTTCAGCACTTCAACTGAAGCAGAAAAACCTCCTCTTGGCTCTTGAGATTACCCTTCAAAGCATCCTACACTAAATGCCAACATTGCATAGAGAAACAACTGTTGCTATACAACGCACCTCTATGCACACCTACAATTGCCTTGTGATGACAATGAAATGAAAATGTATTATTATACTTGTACAGATCATGGGTGATTTTTTTGAGCAGATAATGACACATACTCCTACTGTTTCAAATTATGAGGAGGAGTCAACATGGAGAGGTATGTGAAAGTAAACCTTATGTTTGCTCCCCTTACAAAGTGAGCCTACAGAAAATCTTCTGCTACAGTAAGGATTTTGAAATACTGGCTTTCATAAGCAGAAACTTTTATAGACTTTATACTGGTATTGAAACACAGAACCAGCTTCTTGTTCGCTTTTAGGTGCAAGTCAGAGTACCGATAGTGTCTTACATGGTTTAGCCCAGGAAGTTTTCCACTTTTTCAACTCCTATCCTCCTGTTGTGATAGCTGAGACAGTGTTACAGATTTTGTGATAGAAAACTGAGGAGGAAGACTGTACTGATATATTTGGTTCTCTTATTACTTCAACAGAAAGCAGGATTGTAGAAAACACAGTTGCTACAGCACTGGTGCCATTATACTTTTTTTTTTTCAAGTTTATATGTAATCATGCAAATTTCTCAAGGACATTTTACAGATTATGCATAACACCATCTGCCTGTCATGAGAAATATCTGTGTTCTATGACATTAAATTTCTTCATTATGTAAGGAGACACCAAATAAGGGGTATCTCAAAACTAGATAATATGCATGTTATTGAATATAGGAGAAACTGTGAACAGTAAAAGTGCAGTTCAGAGCTGGATTTAGTATGAGAATACCACGTTGATTCCACGCTGATGTTTTGGCTGTTGCTAGGTAGGGCTTACCTGAAATCCAGGACTTTTCAGTGTCCCGTGCTCTGCTACTGAGCAGGTGCACAAGAGGCTGGGAGGGAGAATGGCTGGGACAGGTGACCCAAAGTGGCCAAAGGGATTTCCATGCATAGAAGGTCACATCCAGTATGGGGTGGGGGGAGTTGGCCAGGAGGGGCCGATCACAGCTCAGGGACAGGCTGGGCACTGGCCAGCTGGTGATGAGCAGTGGAATTTTGCATCACTTTTTTGTTTCCTGTCTGCCTTCAGCTTTATCATTACCTCTCTTCTTGTGATCTCCATTTTCTGTACAATTATTATTCTGTTTTTGGTATTTCAATTATGAAACTGTTCTTAACTCATTGATGAAAGTAGCTCAGTTGGTCAGAGCATGATGCAAATAACACCAACCCAGTGGGTTCAGTGCCTGCATGGACCGTTCACATAAGAGTTGGACTTGATGATCCTTATGGGTCCCTTCCAACTCGGAATATTCCACTGTGATGTGGAAATTAAGCTTCTTCTCCCCATCCCACCAGAGGGGGAGTCAGCTGCTGCATGGCACTTGGTTGCTGGCTGAGGATTAAACTACAGGACTTGCATTTCAGCTGGAACCATATTATAGTAGAGGAAAACCCTGTTTAAATTTATCTGATGAAAAGACTGAGAATCTTAACAGATTCAGAGCTCTTAACAAACTGTAGTGGACACTTACATTTTCTTTTACAAATGGACAGCTTACTGAATTTCTCTAGGGTCAGTATTGATACTAACCTTTTCCACTTGGCTGGAAATATATCCCCTGGATGATCTCAATGATAATAGTACTGCCACGAGGCTCACAGTGCAGTGCTTTAGTAGTAGGATTATTTTAAGCTCTACCTTGTTGGCATAATTTCTAAAGCACACCAGTATATTAAGCTTTCAGTCTTAGAAGATTTTCTTTGAATTATTCAAAAGTTGTTGAGCTAATATATACCATCTATATTTGTATATATATGCTTTTCTCTGGCTCTTTGGCTGCTACAGAGTAGCTTCTTAACACTGTAAAACTGCTCACAATTATTACTTCTCTCACATAGGTATAGAAATTAAAATACTTGAAGTGTATTACTACATGGAATAATATACATGTAAAATCCAAGTTCTTACTGTTTCTTAATTATGCTTTTCTGTACTGTGATAAAATCTATTTTTTCTCATTTTTGCAATAATATCTATTAAAATTTACAACAGTCTCAAAGCATATATTAAATGGTAATAAACAAGTATATAGCATCATAGCTATACTGATACAAATCAATAAATAGTGTTTTGTGTTACTTTTTATTGAAGTTAATGGATCAAGACTGAAGTTGTTGGTGTCAGTGAGAATGGTAACTTTACTTTTGTAAGACTTGGCTCAAGACCTGTAGTTCAACTTGCTTTTTATCTTTTTGTGGAAGACGGTAGTTTTGTAGTGATGGTGTTGGCGGAGGTGTAATAATAACTGTGCTTGGTTGAAACACTTTTTCAGCTTCCAAGACTTAGTCTGCTGTCCTGTTTTGGAAGGAATAAATGCACACTGTCTTAAGGTTCTGTACATGGAACATGTTCCAGTTGTGTTTCCAGGTAATTTGTTGAACTCAGGCTTAAATACAAGGGACTTCTGGCAAGATCCCCAGCTCATAGTTTACTTAATTCGTTCCTATGTTTACTGAATGATTTATTTTTAAGTTTCCCCAGGTCCAAAGAAGTTAAAATACAGCCTTGTTAACTCTGATAATCTTTGTCAACTTCAAATACTTTGTCATCCAACATTTTATTATTTTTTATTTATTTATCTTTTATTATAGGTTTTCATTATATTATCATCATCATTATCTTCCCCTAAATTGTCAATGTACAGTTTCAGACTATGTTCATTCAAGCATTCTTTTGCAGATTGTAATTGCAGTTCTTGAATGACTGAAATGTACTTGGTCATAAATGAAAAAGCTTTGGTAATAGGGAATAATATTTAAGAGGTTTGACAACAGGCTCTGTGTGTAGTAATTATGATGAAGAAACATTTGACAGTCAAAATATTGATTTACACAGGATTTTTCAGACTGCCAAGTGAGAGGTGTACGGGTAGGTGGGTACACACATGGAATGCATGGGCTCTTCTTGTAGATTGAATTATTATACTTGTGACCTGAATATACACTTAAATTGCTGAAAATTTGTTTGTGTTGCTCATAGGTTAGATTCCTGTAGAAATTATCCTATAAGTAGAATGAAAATATTTATGACAAAAGTTATATCCACTAGAATTTATGGAAGAAGGGTCTTTGTAGAATGGATAGAAAAAGATTTCTTTGCATTTGGGACAGCAGAAGTTGTGAAGCCTGTAGAAGAAAATTGCATGAAAAAGATGTCTGTTTCAATCTTGCAAAAATATTGGAGGACTTGCAAAAGAACATAATATGCTGAAAAAGGGACAGAATTTTATAGAACAGGTTATAGTGTGATTGGGTTTTTTTTTGGTTTGTGCAGAAAGTTGATCACAAGGTTTGCATGAAGAACAGGGTATACATAAATAGTGCTCTTAAGATAGTTTTGTCATGGCTGATATATCAGGGATTTCAAAACCTGCATGTCTGATGGATTAAGTGTTGAGAAGCAAGTACTGCAACAGCAGCTTGGCACAAAAGAATAACAGTAGAAAACTGGCATATTTTCTATTTTTATAATCAAATATTTGCACCGCTATCCAGTGAGAGGAAAATCTTAAAAAGAAACTGAATGATGAAAGCTATGAAACATGACTGGGAAGAAATGTGGATTCTACATGAACTGTAGGTGTAATAAGAGTAACAATTATACATTTACAGATTACTTTAGCCTGCATTGAACTCCATACTTTAAAGATCTTAAAAATCTAAGTAAAACCAGATAAAGTATGTCAATCTGTAAAAGTTAGGAAAGGTTTTGTAAGGTACAGAGAATAGAAACAGATTATTTCAAATCCAAAAAAAGTTTTGTGATAGAGAAAGATGAACACAGGAGATGGAAAGAAAGGTTCAGAGATGAAATGAGAAAGGAAACAGAAGCTAGAACAGATAAGCTGGATTTGCTCTGCTGTGGACACAAAGCTATAAAAAGTACTTAGGGTACAAATTGACATAATTTATGCAGAAATGACATTCAGGCCAACTGCAGATAGTGAATGATGCAGATATTTACAGTAGTGTAGCTAATTGAGTTTCTTTCAAATGCTTGATCTTATTTGCCACTTAGAGGGAAAGATCCTGTTCTACCATAGAGTCACACTATAAACACCCCATGATAGTTAATAAAACTGTTCCTTTAATTTAATTTTAGGATGGCTGATTCTTCAACTGGTACACTAAATAAAGATGTTGCAATATGAGCATGTGAAACGGGGGTTTAGTTTCTCTTTGGAGAAATAAAATTTAACAGCTCTGAAGCTTGTATGTGTGGGCCGAGGGTAGACTTCACTTTAGGTCAGAATGATGAATGTCTTTTTTTATATACTTACCGGTATTTTGTACACTTATAATTCATTCATTTGTGTTTAAGTACAGTAAATACTTATGTCTTCTGGGTTTTATGTGGAATTGGTACAAACTGAAAAAAACAGAACATTGGCAGCTATGTCCCAAAAGAAACATACTTTTTCTATCTAACTACCTCATACTGCTTTCATATTAAAATTGAGCTAGTTAATTTTGGCCTGTCTATCCTCAAATGCTCTTAAAAGTTCTCATTCTTGTTTTTTTTTTTCTTCTGATTGTTTTGTTTTCTGATGCAAAAAAATCTGCAAATTATTTTCAATTCTTGGTTTACTTGCAGACTTGTCATTTTAATAGGGAAGTCTAATTTTAAAATATTTTTAATGTTGGTTTTTAATTTCTCCTTTATGAAGACAAGGTAGCTGGTGTCTATCAGAAGAGGCACTATTTTAATAACAGCATTTTTCATGGTCATCCTTAACACCTCCACAACAATTAGCTCTTATGTTGGAAACTGAGAGGATCAGAAAATGAGGGTACAGCTCAATGAATGTGACCCTGCATGATGCTTGACAAAATGATAATAACTGAGTGACTCTAAAGATGTCTCTTGAGTTATGATGTGGATACCACACCAGGGAATATTGGTGGGCAGTAGTGGTGCTGGCGAGACTCTCTTCCTCATCCTAATATGTGGAAGCTAGATCCCTAAAAATAATAATAATTTTTTTAAAAATTCCCATCTTTGGGGCTCTAGGATTAGTCTGCCTTTGACTAAAGGCTGCCCTACATCAGGTTTGTGAAATCCTGTGCCATGACTCAGTCAATCATTACAGTAGTCTCAGTTCCTGTTTAGTGATGTCATCTTTTATACCACTGATTTTCTTTCTTGACTTATGAGATTTTAAAGTTCTGGATTTTTCTTTTGCAGCAGCATTTCAAAAAATCTTTGCCTTATTCATTAAGCTTTGCCTTGCACAAAAAAAAATATAAGTCATGGTTTAGATATATTGTAGCTTGTGGAGAAGAAAGAGAACATGAGAAGTTAACATCAGGACATTTAAATAAAAGAAAATGTGAATGAAATTCTGTACAGAAATAAAATTTTACTGTTAACTACACATTTTATTTTAATTTTGACATATAACTACAATGAATTTGGCAAGCAAGCAAGCATATTGGCATAATCTGTCCAATCTGTCCAGTTCTTTAACACCTATACAATTGCCTTAGAATGAGGTGGGGTCTTCTTTGTGAAAGGCTGCATTCAAAAAGTAGTGGAGGAAAAGGTGTACCATCCTTGCTCCACAGGATTTCAGTATTGTGGTTTAAAGCTGAGATGGATAACATGGTATAAAGGTTTTTTTACTTATTCCTGTACACAATGACAATTTTTTCCCATTACCAGGGTGCAATGTCACTGTTTCACTACTGTTAGACGAAGGCTCAGAATCTGCACATCTGTCAAGCATCCTATCAAATATAAACTGATTTTAGCATCTGCAGTCATCACTTTTAAGTTCCGTTGAAAGACGAAAGAAATTATTCCTTTTTTGACTCCACTTTTCCAGTTGCCCATGTATTCTGCATTCAGTAAGCTGCAACACGCTGGCCACACAAAACCAGGTAAAGTGCTAATGAAAACAACCAGTAGCACTCAAACCAGTATCAAACAGTACAGGAGGCTCATGTGAGATTCCAGACAAAGCCTCTTCTTTCTGATCAGAAGTCAGAGGTAGCCATTTTCTGAGTGGGCTTTTACACCCATACAGCGGTGCTTTGTTTCCTTTTCTTCTTTTCTTCCAGCTGCTTGTGAGTAGTTTGTTTGATAAATTGCAGTATTTTTACAGTACCTGAAGTGTCCATAGCTGGCTGATGGTCCCTAAATTTGTTCTGCACCCACACTATCCTCTTCATTTAAAAATATTTTGCTTTTTTTTCAGATTTGTTTACCACAAAGCTCTGATGTTTTCAGGCAATCTACTCAAACAATTCAATAGCCAAGTTTTAAATCTGGAGGATCCTTTGTCCAAAAAAGTACATTTCTTGATCTTCTCTTGCCTTGACTGCTAGAGCACTTTAAATGCTGGTGTTGGCAGAATGTGTGGCAAGGGCTTTTCTTCATCAAAATAGTATTTCTTTTAACACTGGAAACAAAGTGTTCAGTGAGGAAAAAAGACTTGGAAAAAAGTCTTTTTGCTAGCAGGCCTACAAGTCTACCTAACCATAAATCTCCCTGTGCACAGATGATGGCTTTGGCAGATGAAGCTTTTGTAATGGTCTCATTAGGATTCTATATGTGAATCTTATTCCCAGAAAGAGCTACTGCTTCTCTTTGCTGGAGAGTAGCCAACTTTGAAGCTGAGCTTCAGGTCTTTGGGAATCTTCTTTCTCGAGGCTCTTTATACAAAAGGAGTTTTTTAGGCTGACTCTAAATGAGAGTTCTCAGGGTGTTCCTTAAGCTATCTGTGTACGGAGATGCCTGTCTTGAAACAGAAATTTTCTTCCTGTCTGCTTCTCCAGACAGGACCTTGCTGAATTTGTTCAGACCATTCATCTTCCCTGTAGCAGGTCGACATGAAGCATTAATATATTATTTCAAGACAGCTGCAAATCCATCACAACAAGAGAGAGAGTGTAGAAAGAGGGGAATGGAAAAATTGCATGATGTCCTCAAGGTCATAATCAGAGCATGAGGTAGAAACTGGGTGCTCTGGGTTGCAGGTGATTTGGTCTAGTCATGTTTCTCATCAAACATGCAGCAAATGAAACAACTAAACCCAAACTAATAAATCCCCCTCAAAATTTTATTTGATTAATACTTCTTTTTAAATCTTCTATTACAGCTGACATTCAATATGTTAAGTAACTGGATTTGTAGCTTCTGCTTTCCTTGAGAATTTTTCAACTGTAAAATTTATATATAAGAGGAGTTTTTAAGGCCTATTTTTCTCTTATGTGCACCTCAATGAAATTTCAGCAACCCTGTTTTAAATGATACTGAAGGGGTAGAAAAAAGTTAAACTGAAAAAAGACTTTTAAAAAAAGACACCACAATAATAAAATTGAGTATTAAAATTCCAGGCAGAAGATGAAAGCAAAATTTACAGTAAATACATGTTACTTCAGTTATCCTTTAGTGATGAAATGAGAAATCTGATCATGATAAAACTGAATATAATGGTTAGACCAAATCTTCAGGAAGGCATAATGAGATTCCATCATCATTAACAGAGTGTAAAATCCTGCTGGGCAACTGACAGATGACTTTGCTTCTGACTCCATTAGGAAAAGATGCCATTTTTATCCAGTGGATTTAAGAACAACTTGGACTGAAAGTGCAATTAAAATATTTGAAACATCCTGAATTGGAATGCCAAATACCGAATGTCATGTCTCAGGTTATATTGTGGACTATCAGTACTGTAGATAATTTTGCTTATACTCTGTCAATATAACATTTTTTCACAAGTGCTAATGCTCTGGTGTTACTATCTATGCTCCTCATTTTCTCCACAATATGTATATTAACAGAGGGGAGAGGAAAGGCAGTTTAATCACATCTTTTTGATCCAAGAAATCTAAATGACAATAAAACTTAAGTGAAAAACAGGAATATAGTCATGCCTTTATTCTCATAGCTATGTTCCAGTTGAAATTATTCATGTGTCATCTTATTTTATGGTATCCACCAGCAGAATTCTTCAAAAATTACTCTCTTTGGAGGATGCAGTGCTCAACATTTTCCCGTTATAGTTTTCCCCTCCTGGAACTGTTCCCTATAATTCTAAAAAGAGCATCATTCTTAAACTCAGAAAGATGGTACAAAGAGTCTTCAGCAAAGGGTTCTATTTTCTTCTGCAAGTCAATGGAATAAAATGCAGAACAGTAGTTTGAACTGAAATGCAGGGTGCTATCATTATAATTTTCTTGCAGAACACTGAAAAGCTTGATTTTCTTCATTGCATATAGTTATAGTGAAGTGACAAGAAAATCTCTTGTACTACAGATAGCCTAGATTTGTCATAATTCCCAGTGTGTCTCCTTGGCACAGTGGCATGTACTTTATTCACTTTTCCTCTTGCAAAGGGAAGGCAAAAAGAATAACTATAAGTAGGTAGCAGGAAAAAAAAGTACTGACCTCCGACTTTTTTTAAATTATAATTTTAGAGCTGTACATGAATAGGTGGAAGAAAAACAGTGAAATAATTTAAATGAAAATTATATTTATAAAGAAGTTATTCAGTGATGACCTTAGAGGAACAGATTCCTATGAGTCTTCAGGTGAGCAAAGAGAAGACTGCGAATCTTTCAGACCTTGCCTGTCAGCATTACCTATAATAGCAGTCACCTTTGGGAGAACATAGGACTTCCTAAGAAAAGCACAGTGGAACCTGAAATAGGGATCATGAAGTATATAGAGCTGTAACCATGTCGCCTCACCTCTGCATTATGTTTAATAATTTCTATGGCTATTGCTTGTTTTGTGTTTGCACTCACATTGGGTTGCCACAAGAGGACTGGGTTGCCTCAAGAGGGAAGAATCAGAAAAATAAGCTTCTTTCTCCAAAGTACAGCACCTGTCTCTCCTGCATACCGATGTCCCAAATTATTTACTCATTTTAAGCTTTATAAATACTTTCCCCCTTAGTTTTTTCTTACAGAAAAATCTCTCTATGCTGCACTTTTCAGATTGTTTCTTCACAGCATTCCCTATTGTATTTCAACTGTCCTTAAGTCTGATTTTCCCTAATGTCATTGAAATCTGAATAATCCCATTTATCTCTCCTGAGTCATGCATATTTGGGATGGCAAATACAGGCACCACTTACACATTTGCAGGAGGAACATGATGCCATGTAAGAGAAGATATGCAAGCCGTGCAGGGAGTTTGTAAGCAAACTGCTTCTGTAGGCAGGCTACAAATCTCATGGTAAATCTAGATCCAGATCTCCAGAGGACTTCATGGTTGGGCAAGAACGATGTCAATGCTTTCACTGCCATAATGCCTAAGAGGTGACAGATAAAGGTTTGAGAGGTGCACATAACAGAGACAAATAAGAAAGGTGTTTCTGTAAGCAAGGCCTCCATTTCAAGTGAAAAACTCTAATGGTGTCTTCTGTTAAGAGATCTTAAAGATTAGCACAGTCAGTTACATATTCTCATAATCATTTGATGGAATGGGAAAATGAATGTTAAATCTATCTCTAAATTTAAAAATCTCTAAATATCTATTCTGTTTTCATGAGATCCTTACTTCCAAGCATTTTAACCACAAAAATGCAGATTTATGGGAATGTCAAGATGCTTACTTTTAATCCATAAATTGATTAAGTAAATTCTTGTCAAACCTGAGTATCCTCTAATCTTTGAGAACCTATGTTGTATGATGATGGTCAGCACTTGGATGCTTAAATTGATTTCACATCCATGACTGATACATTATGGAAGAATGTTCAACTTAAGAATTATTACAGAGTATTTTGATTAATAGTGTTTAGGATGAGAATTTTTGCAAGGCAGCTAAACTGCTGCTTGCTTGCTGTTCTGTATGGCAGACCAGGGACTGCACTGCAAAAGTGCTTGCACAGTGCAATGCACAGCTCTGTGCCTGTGTGTGCAAGCACCAGGAAACCCTAAGGCTCACAGGGCTACTCCAGCATCTAAAATTGAGTAACTGTGTAAGAAGCTTATTCAAGGAGGGATTTGTATCCTACATGTTACTGTATGTGTTTGCATTAGTATGCTCTCTTTTCTCTATTGCTGTTCCTTTTCTCTTGGTTATATGCTGCCCAATATTTTATACTTCATTAAATCTTTACTCTATTTATAGGACAATTCAAACTCAGTAAAGATGAAGCAAGCCACACTTTGAGGAAAAGTGTTTTAAAACCTACATATTTATCTCCACTTAATCTGGTTTCCTCCAGTAGGTAGTGTGACGCTGTTTTGTACCACAATGACACAAGACTCTGAGATTCAGAAGGCTAGAAAAATGACTCTTTATTTAGGGATGCATCTCCCTTAAATACTATTTTACACAGACCAATTTGATTGGTTAAAAAAAAGGCCAACCTTTTCAATCACATTGGACAAATCAGAGGGACATCAAGATGAAGTCCCTCCTATGAGAAGGAACGAGGTACATAGGTAGCGTTAGAAAAACATTCCCATCCTTTACAAAACTTTCCCTGGGAAAAAAATTTCGATAACCAAAACACCTCAAACATGAAAACCAGGGCTACAGTAGTGTCTCTTTATGTAAAGTGCTAAGTAAAATCCATCCAGCATTGCAATAATATTCAAAACTCCAATGACGCTTCCCTCATTCAAAGCTTATTGAAACAAAAAAAAAAAAAATATATAAAAAAAAAAAAAAAAAAAAAAAAAAAATCTCCAACTAATTCCAGTGAGCTTTGATCAAATCTTTGAGGCCAGTGTGTAAATATGTACCTCTTCAGATGTGTTAACACTTGTCTGGGCTGGCATTGCCGAATGACCAAAAATAATTGCTACATTTTCAGAAGATGGAACAGCAACTACAGTCTTGGTATTTGCATTAAGGGTGAGCAGATCTTATGACTATGTGGCATCTCAAAATCTATTTCTATCTTTGGATGAGTTGCAAAAATAGTTCTGGTTTGCAAAAACTTATCCATGTTTTAATTTATTCCATTTCCAAAGTGATTATGAGCAAAATTATGAAAACAATATGTTAAAAGGACTCACCAAAAGGAATAGAGGTGCATACAAACCCTGGAAGCTACTGACCTACAGGCACTGTTCTGCATTTTTTCTCCTGAACTAGATTGTATATTTTCACTGTACATCTTCATTTTTGGGGGTCTTTCCTAATAGCATTCTTGGTGTTTTTCCACTTTGGTACTCTCTTTTAACCCTGCTTGTTCATTGAATATTTTTAAAGTTCTTTTTAATCTGAATTGCTTAAGCTAAAATATTTCAAATGAGCAAGAATTGGGAGTTATCTTGTTTAGCTATCATGTCAGATGATGATTCATTAATTATAGCTAGACTGCATAAAGGTATGAGAGATTAATAAGGGATGATATCTGGGGTTAGAAAAGATGAAGAAGGAAAGGAAAAGGTGTTTTGCAACATTTTTACATCAAAGGGACAACTAAACTAGTTGGCTGTTCTTTGTCCCATATCACTATTTTATCTCAACATGTTAATACGTGGTAAAGGGTCTCTCTCTCCTTGGGAGAGGGTTCTTGGGAATCCCTATTGTTATTAGCACAGTTCAGCCTTGAAGTATGTGATTTGTATTCCAGTCATTCCTGCAGGCTACCAAAGGTCAGGTAATAAACCTTTCTACATAGGTAAGATCAGCACAAGTACTGGTTTTAGAACATCTTACTAATGAGGATGAGTAGTGCAGTATGAGTGAAATTTGGGCAAGAGAAAATGACTTCTGTTCAATTAGGTCATAGATTAAAAGCTGTAAACCAAAGTAAATTCTCAGATACAAAATACAATGCCATAATCCTATAATCACATTAAGCAAATAGTAGATTTTTATGCCAGAGGAAACCATGAGGAATGTTAAATTGGATCTGCTGTGCAGCAAAGAGCTACACTCTTCTGAACTAGGCTGTGACTTTTGGTTTCCACAATCTGGAAACAATACTTTAATTTGGGATTTAGTCGAGGCCAAATTCATATTTAGTATCCCAGACATTCCACATGAGTTGAAAGTAAAGGCTTTCTTTCCTATATGAGTTGATCAAATTATCATGAATGTAGATGATAAAATTACTTTTTTCATCTCCTCAGGGCCACAAAAAGCAATTAGCCACTGTGCTATATATAAACAAAAGAACCATGAAATCTTCTAACTTATAATCATATAAATAATGAGAAGCTTGCTAACAAAATCATATAAAATGGAAAAAAAATTCTTTGTAGGAATAGCTAAAATCCATTGAGAGGATCCCATTTCACCATTGACCAAAAGGATCACAGATGTGTAGACTCCATTAACATAATGGTCCCTAATCAGAGGGTGGGTAGATGAACAAAATTACTGCTTTGTGTCTCAAAGGAGAGTAATTTTAATGGCTTGAGTATGAGTTATGGTATTCATGTACAAATGCTTATCTGAATTGCCCTCTTAAAGTAAAAACTTACTAAGATGCTTGGATCTCAGTGATCAATGAAATGCTTAAGAATCTAAGTGAGCAGAAAAGACAGCATGGGGCAGGGCAGTGTCTGCTTTCCCTGCTTACAGTACAATTTACATGGCAGTTTCCTACTTCTGCACCACCCTGCTCCTGAAACTCAAACCCAGACTTACTGTGGCAGTTTTGCTGGGGCTTAAAGTTTTCTTTGGGCATGCCATCTCACCTTTGAGTAATCATCTCAGTTCAGAATGTTTTTAATTAGAGTTTTGATGTATCCTTCAATTAGTAAAGAATTTTTGTTGCTCATTCCTTTTACGGTTGTGTAGAAATATGCTGTAGGGATACAATGGATTGATGGATGCTTTTTGCTTCACTCTTTTTAGTTTTTCTGATATGTGGGTTAAATTATTCACTTTTTTCCCTGAATGTATAATTAACTATGACTTATACTGAGATTTCATTGCATGGTAACATAATGCCAGTTATTTTTATGTCAAACATATGTTTTTCATAGCGGTTTAGATAGTTGTGGGTTGCAGTTAGATTTTTACCATGCAGTTATCTCTTAGATTTATGTAATAGCTTGCGCAGATTTTTTTTCAACTTAAGCTGTGTCAGAAGAGATAAAGCCTGAATTTCAGGTATTATTATTCTTTAGGGAAATCTAGTCCATGTTGTTTTTTATCTTGATTTTATTATGCTTTACTATAAATGTAATTCATAGAAAAATAGATTTTATACATCAATTCCTAGATTTTTTTGTCCAGGTATTTTTAAGTAAAAAATAGGTAGCGGTAAAACTCAAGCAGATGCACAGTGTCACTCTTCCATTTTAAAGCTTTTATAATAAAATGGAACTTCCGATTTCTATCCCAGGGAAAAGGTGACCTTTTAAAAACCAAAGTATGTAAATAGTTATCATGCTAGCTGGAATGGTGAAGGCTGTCTAAAAGAAAGTGGAGCAAAAAATCAGTGGCACTGTGGATATATAAGCCCAGACTTCTGCAGTCTGCAGGTACTTTCATGGTTGTGTTCTCCTTAGTGCCTTCTCTGACAGAGGTGCAGTGAGTGTCCTGTGTGACCAGCTGACCACTCAATATTCTTCAGCTTTTCCATGAGTCATGAATGCACAACATTGCCTTTTGAAAGGGGGCATTAGGAGTCTGAATTTGTGAGAAACTGGGGAGATTGCAGAGAGGGGGAAAAAGCTGGTGGCAGAATGGGAAGGCACAGCTATTGTGATGAAATGTCAGAAATGTTAAACTCTTATCTCACACACACACACACACATGGATGTTAATTTCAGCCGTAAGTCTATTACCCAGCACATCAATTTATAATCTTATTTCCCTATAAACCTGCTTAATTAGCTGAGCATTTGGAGCCTGGTGTTGCTCTGTCAATTTATGTAGGAAAAAAAAAGGCTTTGTGAGGCTTTTAATGAAATCCTGGTGTTTTTCATCTGGATTACATTTGGTTACCTCTGGACTGAATTTGGCTCAGAATCTGCAATTAAAAAATGGTTTTAGTTCTTTTTACTTCAGACATAATATTTCCCTTAGCATTTAATTTATGGTGAAAGCTTTACACAGTAAAATATTTTTAAATATTTTGTAGATAGAGAGGCTGCATCCAAGGAGTTTCAAGTGATTTGCCTGAAGCAAGATGATGATTGTCAAAGCTAGGACTAGAATGCAGAGGAACACAGCTCCCATTCTCATGCTTCATCTACTGTATGCAGTGACCCATGTGCATTTTTAGCACATTTTTCTCCTAGGTAGCAGACGAAAAATCACAACATAGTTCTTGATAAATAAATTAAAATATACTTTCATTTTTAAGTCTTAATAATCTCTCAATACTGCAGTGTAACAAAGCATGTTATTTCAGTCTCATGGAAAGATGTGATGTGAAGTCCTGTCTGCTTGAAAAACTGAAAAACTGAATTTTTCCAGTCAGTTTTCTGACTGGAAAAAGTGCCTTGATCAGGGAAGACCCACAGTCAGAAATTCAGTTTTATTCTTCTGTCATGGTGAAACTATTACAGATGGAAATACCATCTCACTGGTGAGAGTTCTCTAAATAGAATATCACAAAAATGTCTTGGGAATGAATAATCATGCATTGATTTTAAATGGTGTTATTCTCACACAATTAAGTACTCAGCTATACTATGAAATATTGGTGCTGTTCCCAGCTAAGGTGATTTCAAAACACAGACTGAATGTATTGGCCAGGATCAACTAGAAGTAGACCATTTCTAGTGATTTTCTGTGGAATGATCTATGTTTTATTTCATTATTCAGCTCCAAAATGAACTGGAATAAGTCACCCCCTTCCGCCCAAAAAAATAAAAAAAACCCTATCCCAATATAAACCCACATGAAACCCTAAATAACCCACCAATAACAACAACAACAAAAAAGCAAGATAAATGGCATATTGTAAAGAACAGGACAATATCTAGAACATCTGTGAGAGATTAATGCAGAAGTAATGACAAAGGTGTAACAAAAATACAGGAAGGTGTATTCTATATTAAAAGGTGGGCGTACATGACTGCAGTTAGGAAGTTGTTTAGCACTAATGCAAAGCTCTTTGTATTGGGAAGATGTCCTTTTTGTTAGTTTTACCCACTAATCTGGAGATGTCACCTGTTCCTCAAGAGTACCCACCCCACTGAGAGAGAAGTTGTTTTTCCCTGGATGATTACAAAGCCATGAGAAATAGACAAAAAACGGTGGAGTACAGCAGAGATTCTTGCAAAGTTCAAGGATTGGAATGAAACTGCTGAATCACCAAGCCGTCATATTTTTTCTCTAAGACACAATCTGGAAGACAAACATAATATGAAAGAAATGAATGCTTAGTAGGCTATTTGGAACTTTAGCAGGATTTCCAAGCCTGGGGTAGACAATGTCTGAAATAATTAATCATTCGTTTCAGGTATAGAAGGCAAAAAGTGTCAGCTCTAACTGATAGTTCTTCTGGCAGAAATTTGGCTGAACAAAACTGAAAGAAGGAAAAGTCCCCAAAGCAATATGAAGGCAGCATCAGGCTGCATAAAGAAGCTGAAGCATACAATGGTCAGGTTGAAGAAGCAGTGAAAAGAACTGCCAGCTCCCATATGACTGATGATTTTTTCCCTTCAGTCTCCCTCTCTGAGCTCTGTGCTTGTCACTCAGAAGAGCTCAGCCTGCTCCACATCCTCTCCAGTGACTCTCAGGTGTGTGCATGAAGTGAGGGGTTCTGAGCTTGCAGGGCAGGGCTGAGTGGCAGCTCTCTGCTGTTTCTCAGTCCCAGTCTGCCACAGCTGCTCAGCAGGGATGATCCTTGCTTACTTGTGAAGCTGTAATTGGCTTAATGGCCATTCAGTAGGAAGGTCAGGATATAGAACCAAACATACATTGACATTCCTTCTTAAGAAAGTAGGAAAGGGTTTCTATGTTATTTTTTTATTATCAATGCTGCATGCTATGAGGGTCCCAAAAGAGGCAGGTTATTGTTGGTTTTTGTTTGCCATTATGCTAAATCACTGTTTGCAGTAGCTGAAGCTCATTTTGTAGCCCCTGGTGTCAGTCTACCTTGCACAATTTCCTATCGTCTGCTTACAGTGTCGGGTTTCCATTTCCTGTGTTTATAGTTTGTAATAAATACTCATTTCAGGGCCCTTAGCCAAACTGTATCTGTAATGCCCAAATGTGGAACAATATAAGTACAACAGAAGACTGGAATATCAGATCTGGATGCTCTAAGAAATTCTCTTGGTGGAACTTGGACAAAATACAACAGATGGTGTATAGACAAGCTTTTGAGAACTAATCACAAGGATTTTTCTTTGAAAGCTCCAACTTCCTCATTAGGGAAAGAACTGAAGCGTATTAATTGCTTGTTGAGTTGCCCTCTTTAACCTTCTCTAGCTTTAAAAACAATTACAAAAAAAATCCAAGAATGCCTAAGAACAGGTATTTCCATCTGAGATGAATAAATTTTAATTGTGGTTAAAATTTAATTGTGGTAAAAAGCACTAGAAAGATTTTACTTGGAATGCTGTTGGATAGATAAGAGTCGAGTATGTAGTGAAAATACACCTGGGGTCAACAGAGCATTTCATTTAAGTGAAATCTAAAAGAGTTTGAAGATTTTATTTCAGCAGATTGGAAGCCCCAAGGGCCTGTGATTGTACTGTCTGATTGCTTTGAGAAGTTCAGAACAAGGAAGGATATTTGCTGTTTCATTAAAGGATGATATAGAAACAAAGATGTATGAATGAATGAATTGGATTAATTTAAAGTGGAAGTTAGAAGGAATAGTTTGGAGCAATGAAAGACTTTAGGGTGGACCTTGGATATTTTAATAACATCACCTGATGACATGTATGTGTTTTTTGTGGGCAAAAGAGCTGCTATAACCCAGTTGGCACTCAGCAAACAGAAAATGGCTCTGGCTCACCAAGAAGTTCTCTAATGTTCTTGAACTTGTGCAGGGAAGAAATAAAAAATGAAGATTGATGCAATGCTCATTCCTAACTTCATCATTTAGAAACAGTATGAAGTGCTTCCTCATGGGACCTGTTAAAGAATATAATATATGCTTATATTGCTTATGTGAAACTATATCCTCGCTACTCTTGAGAGGATTTTCCATCATATGACACTAAAAATATCTCTGAATCCACAGTTGATGAGTTTAATTACTCATCAGCTCTTTACATTACAATTCATTACCCTGAGGTAATAAAGATAAAATAAAGCATTTAGATGCCATTGTGCCATTGTTACAGTGTGTTCAGCAGATTGTCTCTAATCAGTGCTGCTTGTGTTTATGCAGCATAATTAATAGAAACATGAGAGCACTGTCCTGAACAAAGCAATTTTAACAGGTGTTGAGCTGCTGCTTTTCTTTCATTTTCTACTACTTTTCTGTAAAGATGGCTAGTTAAATTACAGAATTTAATGAATTATATTTGGTGATCGTTCAATTTAAAGTCACACTTCAATTTTTACTTGTGATTATTTTACTATATAATAAAAATATGCCCCTCAACCACAATAATTCTGGCTATAGTCCATTCTGTATAACCCTTGCTACTAAAATTTTGATGGAAATGATATTTTAGATAATAAAGCTCTGAAGAAATCAACATTATATTAGAAGTAGTGAGTTCTACTTCAATATATTATGCATAACTAAAATACTTTGTTATTGGCAAAATTATTTTGTTTGAGTGTTGGTGACACCTGTGTGGTATATTACAGCTGAAGTGAAAGTGCTTGTATAAATGGTAACCCCAGATCTTTCCAGATTACTAGTAGACTTTGACTCTTTACTCAAAATCATAGATGACTGTAATCTACAAATTAGTTATTTTCAGCCCTGTTGCTATCATACAACACATGGAAGTTGCACACCAGCTGTCAAGTAAGCCTAGCACAACGCTGCCTTTGAGATATGGGCCACTGAGCCTGTAAAGCCATTACCCCGAATGATTTGATCTTATTTAGCCCAAAACACTATTTCTGATCCTTGTTCCTCATTTTCAGAGCAATCAATAAATCAAATCTCAAATATAATATAGGAGGCAAACATCAATTTGGGAAGCACCATAGCATCTAGGGACCTCTGGGGGAAAGACCAGCACAAAACATGAGAACCATTTCTTCCATCACTAGCGCTGGTCAAACATCTGTTTCATGATGGAATAGTTAAGGATTTTTTTTCTTTTCTGAAAAGCAAATTTAAAAAATCAAATGCAGACCAGCAGTATCTGATGCCCAGGGATTTAATACTGTTTGAATGATCTATTTTAGAAAGTAATTTAAACTAACTTTATTGGTTGTCCATGCAAGAGAAAAATATTTTAAATTATAATATTAATGTATAATATTATAATAAATTATAATATTAATGTATAATTATAATATAATGTATAATATAATGTAACATGTAATATTAACATTTATTAATAATTTTATTATTATTTATTAATTTTTTTCAGTCAGGAGATCACAGTTTTAGATGTTAACTTCTTTGTCATAAGAAAGTCTTCATTTTTTTTAGGGCAGTGTTCTCACTGTTACTCTCAGCAAGCATGTGCTTACCAATTAAAGACTGACCTGGTCTACCCTTCTTGCTGTTTCATGCACTGTTGTTATTATATAGCATTTATTCTGTCGCTTTCAGCACTGCAATCAATAGCTGTGATCACAGCCAAGGATGTTACATGACTATATGACCCAGATATACAAGTCTAGGACAAAAAAAGCCCTGACAGTTTGGAGAGCCTCATATTTTGATTTAGTTTGCTTGAAGAAAAAATATTTTCTGAAACAAGTTGAAGGCTTTGTAACTTCCCTGTGAAGTCATGGGATAGTTGTTCTCATCTGAGCTTCCAGCTACCAGGGTGGTGAGCATGTGTAAGGGGGTTTCATTAAAACAAAGGGGAAGAGTCCTCATTACAACAGACCAGAGAAATGACTAATCTATTTTTCAGGTTTTTGCAGCATGTCTCAAAGCATGACTGATGTGTGCCATGGAAAATACTGGACTCAGGAGTGAGCTGAGCCTCACATGTTTGAAAGATGAAGGGGATGCGTGACCAGTATGGATGTACTAAATACTGGAAATAAAGAATTTATTATAAAACTTTAATTAATCTCTTACTGATCCTAGCCTGTTTCATTTGTGTATTGTAAATTGTGCTCTTTCATTAAGTATTTTCATTGTAAACAAGAGATAAGTAGTTCTATTTGGGTTATATAAAAGGTGGTGACAAGAGTCTTTGCCTGTGCCTGTCTCCGTGATGTACTCATGCTGAAAGGCCATTATTCTAAGGTCTGAAGTATTGTAGCACATGGAGAAAATCTGGAATATACTTGATGTGGGTGACATAGAAGTTCTATTTTGAGACATTGTTATGGTTTAATTTATGTAATTTAATTTATTTAATGAAGTCAATATGCTGACTTATCTAAGCTAGATCTCAAAGAGCTCAGCTGGGCACTGGAAGTGGCAGAGCTATGTTCCTAGGGTCATACAGACTGAAGGGAATCTTCCTCTCCAACTTTCCACCTTTCAGCTTACTCAAGTTCACTCATTTAGGTATTTCTGCAGGACGTGGAATTTTGCCATTAAGTGTTTAGTCTTTTGCATAAATGACTAGTTATCATCCCCAGCTTAATTCTGCCATGCTCCAAGTCACAATTGCAAAGGGCTTATAATGTGGGGATCCTTCAATTTCTAGTTCAATATGCTCCAGACTTTGCTATTTCAGTTGTCTGCCCTACTTCCTGCCTAAGCAGTATTATATGTGTTAAAGCAAATTTATGCAGTCACTACAGGAAAAAGGTTTTAGAGCATGATGAAATGCTAGGATTTAATATACTGCCTACTAATATTATCAGGAATAGGATTAAGACCTAGAGAAACTCTTGAGTTGGTTCCATGTGATTTCAAGTACAAATGACATAATTTCTTCTTCAAGAACAGTATCTCGAGTGAATTATTTCAGTTTGAAGTGAAATATTGTATAAACCATGCCTCGAGAATATAAGGACTTAAGGTTTTTGGCACAAATATCAGAATAAATTCAATGCTTTCAAATTATTGATGAACTCAGTAATTCATAAATTTGGTTTTCTACAAGGGTTAGATTCTCAGGCTAACAACACATCAACTGGCAAACAACAAACATGGTTACATTGAATTATTCTGTCCTCATCAGCTGAAGCAACAGTACATGTCAAGTCTCTTTCATCCCAAAGAAAATCCATAGACCCAGCATCCTAGTAAGACAAGTACCTGGAGAAGGAAATTAATTGCCCACTGTGAATATAGACTATAATTTGGGGAGGTAATTTCTCTGTTTCTATTAGCTTTTATTTCAGCAATATCTTTACCCATGTAAAATATTTTTATTCCCAATTAAAATACATTACTGACTTTTCTATTTTTGTTTTATGGCCTCTCAAAAGGCCTTCAGCAATCAAAATGTGCATTATGCAGTCCAAGCACTAAGGATGTTGAGACATATGGAAAAAACTGTGGCTACAACAAATATTTAAAGTTTTATTTTCTTCTATGATTAGAGGAGGCAACTTACAAAATTATTAATATTAGGGGGTTACATGTGGCTAATACAGTTTCATTCCTTCATATCTGAACGAATTTTGGATGTGCAGAAAGGTATCCAGAGGATTCATGAAGGAAAATAGATGGTTCTGGGACAGAGGAGAGAACCCTGCACTTGAAAACAATGTCTGCTATATGTGTTCATGTGAGTATGATGTGAAAAGGTGAAGGTGAAAAATATATTTCTTTTCTTCTCTGGTTTGAACATTCTGCTGTAGGAGAAAACCCCCAAACAACAGCCTAAAGATTAATCCCAGTGTTCCTATGAATGAGCACTGTTTTTACTGTAGAAATCCTTGATTTGTTGATATCTTGAAATTAGTATCCTTCTGACTGCAAAAGATGATGCTGTTTCAGTACAGCTACTCCTTTGACCAAAATCAGGCACATAATTTAAGAACTAATTGAGGAGTGCCTTAGCAAAAGAGCAATTGAATGCTAAATGCTAAAATCTGTATGAAACTGGTATGAATTAGCTAATATTAGACTGTACAATCACATTTTCATTCTTATGATGTTACAGTATAAATGCTTCAGGCCATGCGTATAATGCAAAGCCTCTTCTGTAAATTCATTTTAGGTGACAGTGTTTTTAGCAAGTGACAGTTCTAAATATAGCCTGATGAGTAAAAAGACTTAGGATAGGCTGATCACATGGCCACAGCTTTTTTCCCCTCTTCTCTATTACCATTTCAAATATGAAAAATAGAATTAAAAATACCCCAAACCCACAAATAAAAGAAAGGCTCTTTCTCCGGAGGGCTTCTCTTGTAAGTAATGATGAAGCCTTATGCAATGGTGACATAGTTTTGTTTCAGGTTATTTTTGCTCAATTTAGTGTCCATCTTTAGAAGTATGATTGGATAGGAAGTGCACAGTATACACTCAAGTGCTGTACTGATGATCAAATGCACATATTTAGAGTGTCTATGTGTTTGCTGTGTACCTGATGAAGGGAAGAGGAACACACAGAAATGAGTGTACTGCAGCCCTGTGAACAGCATGGGTTTGAAAATGAATAGGCTCTAAAGGAATGATTTATAGAAAGGATGTTTCTAACCATGCAATTCATTGCAGCTCGACAAAAGTGAACAGAACAGCACTCACAGTATGTTGGGCGTTGGAGAATTTTCAAGACACAGTGTGTTGTTATCTTAATTTGGAAAGAGGTTTTATAAAAGAACATTCGCTTAAGAGTTGGATTTGACGGTCCTTGTGTGTCCCTTCCAACTCAGAATATTCTGTGATTCTCTGAAAAGAAAACAAGAAAACTAATGTTATTAGTGAAAAATGCGCTATGTTTTTTCCTTGTAACAATTTGTAATTCTAAAAATTAACATTCAATATAGTATAAATGGAAAAATAGAAGAGACCTCAAGTTATTTGCAGACACATGAGTATCTTTTTGCATTATTTGTTATTTTCATTGTAAAAGTGCTATCAATTTTATAAAGTTCCAAGCAAGGAGGGAGGACCTGGGCCATGCAAAACCAGCCATAGGTGGCACTGTAAATCAGAAGGTTCATCTTATCTGCCTTAGAGACTACTACTGCTTATCGTATTAAAAGTGACATCCTGTGTTCCGAGTAGCACCCCGTGGCTTAAGCCTTTCCTGCCCTCCAAATGCTTGCCTCTGCCAGGAGAGATGTGCCATGATTAGTAGATAAACCTCTAACTGAACAGGCAGATTGTAGTGAGGTCTCTGTGTTCTGAAATGGTTGCACTATAACTTCTCACTGGAAACAGCAGCATCCTCTGCAAACTTCCAGGCTCATTTCAGATTCTCTCCAAACTTCACCCAGACTGGGATTTGGGTTAAGCATTTGTGCTCACAGAGGCAAGTGGACTGCTGTACGGAAAACTGAGAAAATACACTGAGGTTCAGCATCATGTATCACATATCGCTTCCCTGACCTGTCCCACCACTGATCCCTGACATTTTTACAGAGCCAGTGACTGAACATTGGAGCTGTGTGCATTGTTAGGATCAACTAAATGGCTTTCCTAAACTTGGCACTTTCCCTTTTTATGTCAGATGTACCTTGTGACTTGATGTGTTCATGTGTAGGTTTTCCAGGTCTGGAAAATGGAATTGGACTTGTGTTAATCTCTAAGGGTATTGTGTGCTCTCGTTTGCAATTTGAACAGCTTCATTTCAAAACTATTTCCTATTTAATTGTATTCCAGCATTTAACTATAATCCTCTGAAGAGACTATGTAAGAAGACAAATTTTTAATGGAAGACAAAAAACCCCACCTTCTTTGTACGTTCACGAGTGTGAACATATGATGCAATCTGGCCTCCACCAGTCTGTCTTCTAATTATGTGTCCATGAAGCTCAGAGATGATGCCAGAAATAGTAGTAATGATAAACTATTTCAAGGTCATCATCCTAAGAGCAGGAATTTGGGAGCTGTCACAGTACATTTTTTTATTAAGCACCCAGATTAGCCCAGTGAACTGTAAGAGAGTCTCTGATGAGAGAGTCTGTCATTCCCTGACACAGCTGAAATGTGGCCGTTCCCTCCAAGAGCCCATCAGAGATGTTTGTGTGGATATCCATTTGAGGTCTGTATCTCCTGAATTGCAGCCCCATATGAAAATGTTGATATGTGGCTCATAGATGAGGGAAACCAGCAGCTCCTGGGCTGGCAGGGTTATTCAAAAGGATTGTGGCCAGGTTGTGGGAAGTGATTCTCCCCCTCTATTACTCTCTTGTGAGACCCCACCTGGAATACTGTGTACATTTTTTGTATCCCCAGAATGAGAATGGCATGGAGCTGTTGGAGCAAGTCCAGAAGAGGATCATGAAGCTGGTAAGGGGTCTAAGAGAACTTTCCCTCTGAGGACAGACTGAGAGAATTGCAGCTGCTCAGCCTGAGAAAGGTTGCATGGAGATCTCTTAGCAACATTTCAGTATGTGAAGGGGCCTACAGGGAAGCTGAAAGACTCCTCATCAGGAACTGTAGTTATAGGACAAAGAGTAATGTGTTCAACCTGAAAGAGGGGAAATTTAGGTTTGAAATCTAGAAAAAATCCTTGGCTGTGCGTGTGGTGAGGCACTGAACCAGGTCGCCAAGAGTTGTGGACACACCATCCCTGGAAGTGTTCAAAGCCAGATTGGATGGGGCTCTGAGCAACCTGGTCTAGTGGAAGGTGTTGCTGCCCCTGGCAGGAGTGTTAGAACTAAAGGATTTGTAAGATAACCCAAATTATTCTGTGATTCCCACCAGCAACATGCCTTGCACAGCTCCCAAGGTTTGGCCAGGATGTGGTTAATTCACCTGGGAAACAGCCTGTCCACAGCTCACCAGCTCCAGCTGGACTCTGGCTGTGGTGGCACGTCCCGCAGTGTCACTGGCAGCCGGGGGAGCCTCCAGTCACCTCACAGCACCTGTGGCTCAGCAGGCTTGACATGTGACATGGGAGAGGCACTGAAGGTGCCCTGCTCGGCTGCCCCTACTGCCCCTTCAGGGTTTGTTTCCTCCCAATTCTCTACCAGAGTGTCTTCATTTAGAAAGACAGGTATCTGCCAGGGAAAGCTAGAGTTTCCCTTGGAATGGAGAATGTAAACCCCCTCCCTCCAAGTTATTATAATTCTGCAATTAAGAGCTTTCAGGCAGAGATTTGGGAATAAGAATAACAGTTCTTTACTAGGAATATTAAAAATACAAATGTAGTAGTACAAAAAGACAAGCAAACAAACAAAAAATCCAAGAAACCCAGACAGACTTGGGAATACAACCTGACACCCTGTTGGTCAGGGTGTTGAAAGGAGTCCAAAGTAAGTCCACCTGTGGCAGATATGGTTCTGTTGGGGTAGAGATGATCCCTTAGAAAAAGGGTCCAGTGGAGGTGAGATGGGTCCGATCTTCCTCTGTGAATTCGGTAAAACCAGATACCGTGTGTTCCTACGTCTCAGTTTTTATCTAGGCAGGAATGGTTGGCTCCCCCCCACTGGGTGGACCATCTCACAATAGGATGAGGTGATGTTCTCAGTCATGTGGTGAGCCTTAAGGGCCCATTACTAGAAAATATTCCCCCCATGGTGGACTGGTGGCAAAAGAGATCAGAAACACTGCCCCACCTGGTTTTAACAGCTGGGCCATTATCAGAAGACATCCACCCCCTCCCCCTGGAGTTACAGAGATAAAGAAAAACATCTCCCCAACTGCTTTCAACAGATGAAGTAGAACACACATTTTTTTGTTACATAACCCACAACACACACCAAGGAGAGATTCCCATCAGCCGCCAGGAGGGTCCTGCCTGGCAGGATCCCCGGCTGCCCTGGCAGTATCCCTGGCCTGGCAGGATCCCTTTCCCAGCAGGATCCCCAGCTGCCCTGCCAGGATTGCCTGCCTGGCAGGATCCCTGGCTGCCAGGGCTGCCCCTCAGTACCACCATTCCCGCCCCTCAGGGCTGCCCTTCCCACCCCTCAGGGCTACCCTTCCCACCCCTCAGGGCTGCCTTTCCCGTCCCTCAGGGCCAGCCTTCCCACCCCTCAGTGCCACCCTTCCTGCCCCTCAGGCCCACCCTTCCCACCCCTCAGGGCCATCCTTCCCACCCCTCAGTGCCACCCTTCCCGCCCCTCAGGTCCGCTGGCCCAGCGCATGGGGCTGAGGCTCCCTCCGCCTAACCAATTTTTCTGTAGAACAGAAGCATTAAGCTATGTGGGATTTCGGCTGGATTTCATTCCATCAAGATCAATAAGTCTACTCAATTAAATCCTCCAAAATACTAAGGGAATGTGTCCTTGCAAAAATATAACTCACAACAGAATGTTTCACACCATTTTTTTTATCCTCCTGAGTGGTGTTTAGAAAACTCACAAAACTTTCTTCCCTGTATTTTCTTTAAAAAGCCTCGCTTTATACATCTCCCTGCTGACAAGCTATGTTGTGATGTGTCAGTTTATGTTGTGTCAATTGCCTCTGGTTATATAATGTGCCATGATATGACTAACGCAGCCCAACATGAGTCACCTGTCGTGACAGCTTTATGCTCTCAAAAAACTTCTTTGCCTTCCCTTTAGAATATTTTTTAGTTATTGTTGTTTTATTTTTCCTGAAGATGCAATTTTATCCAATTTACTGTTAATTGTTTTAAATTTTTACAACAAGATGGTAAGTGGGCACATACATTCACTATTAATGTATATGACTAAATGATTACTGAGACGTGTAAAAGCATGAGGTGCTCCCACTGCCTGCTGTGAAGGGGGGTGATTATACATCTGCTTCTACAATGCAGCACTGTACCTGAAGAAAAATGTTACCAACAAAACAGAAAACCCAAGGAGGAGATGGGAATCTAAATGTGAACATTTGTAATCAGGGCTCACTTGTACCAGGAAATAGTATATAACATTACCTTGAATTATTAACACCAGGCTGTGATTGCGGTGTTAAACTCATAATGACATGAATGCTCAGCAGATACATATGTAACAGTCAAACACTGATATAAAAGCAGAATTTTGCCCATTTTCTTTTAGGAGAGACACACTGAGATACTCACAGCCACTGTCTCATGCCACTGAGATTAGCTCAGTTGGTTAAAGCATTGTGCTAATTCTGCCAGGGTTATGGATTCAGAACCTATGTGGGCCATTCACTTAAGAGCTGGACTCAGTGATCTCTGTGGGTCTCTTCCAGCTCAGAATATACTATGATTACTAAAAAGAACAATTTGCAGTGCTTAAAGGAAAACAGGTGAGGGTTTTTATTTCTCAAGGGTAGGTAACCTCAGGTCATGCATTTCTGTTGGATTATCCCTTTTTCTGACCCAGAGATGGGGCCCCTGAGAGGCATTTTATAGACTTTAATTCCAGTTTTAGTCTTATGTGAAGGGTGAGATGTTAAAGGTGTTACAATTCACACTATCACAGTCAGAACCCAAACTATTTCCTTATTACATTAGAAACGTTTTTTGACCTATCAGCTTTTGCCACACAATGTTGCTAATGCCTGAAAGACAATCATATAAACATACCCCTCATGGGTCCTACTACAATACATCTTTCATAGTTCTATTTCTTCAAAATATTTAGTCCATCTATCTAGATGACAAGGCCATCATTTGAAACTTGTTTCTATTTCCATTTCTCTCTCAATGTCTGTCCTATTCCATGGCCTTTCTAAATCAACATATTGTATCCTGGAGTTTGTATACAGAAACTTAATATGGGAAATTGNCACACAATGTGAGCCTTCTGTCAGGCTTTGAGTCTCTACAAATCTATTTCCCACACATTTCCTTGTAACCTTTACCATGTTTTTTGATTCAGTGCTGCTTTTTTACTATGAAAGCATGAAGTGGTTGTGAGGCTTTTCATTATGTCTTTCCTCCTCAGATAAAACCAGACCTCATTTGAGTAAAAGAATATAATATTTTCCTTAACACAATCTTTGTATCATAATGAATTATATTTTTTTTTTTCTTAAAGATTGAATGATTGGTGGAACTAGGAAAAGAACTTACATTGTGGAATGCTTCTTCAAGTTATGTAGAAAAATAGTAGGGTTCAAATTCACTAGTCTTATTCAGATGACAAAGTATAATTGCAGAAACTCATGTCTTTCCTATAAATAGCCTGAGAAAGCACAAGTAGGTTCCAATAAAGAATTACTGAAATCAGTTCACTTATCTTACAGCAGGTGATGAATCAACAGCAATTTTATTGACTGCAGAAGTCTGGAAGTGTATATTTTTAGAGATTTTTATCATGTACTTATTAATTTTGCTATATTGTATCAATACTATTATTTTGTATCATCTTTCAATAAAATGCCATGTTTACTCTCCAATATCAGTGACCCATTAGACGCATCATTTCATTAACCAAGAGTGCTTGTGAGTAGTTATACAGTACTGCTCTCTAAAGGCATTATATCCATGTACCATTTCTATTTTTATTATTTTTAAAATTTACTTTTACATCTTTTGTGATTGTGTGAAATTATTTCCAATGTTAAAAAGATGAACAATGGAGGAATAGGCTTTAAAGCAAATTTGGTTATTAAGTCTGTACTAAAATAGACTTAGACCTTGCAAATTTTGCATTGTGCTGGCACTGTTATGAATTTCCTTGTGGCTGGATGTGACCACAGACAAGGCTGTAAATACCACCAGTACCTTATACGTGATATAGATGTCATTTTTTCCAAGTGTGCTGAATCTGCAGAAGAGTTTTTCCCCTACATTTGTGTTGAACACAATGATGGGCTGTCCTCTGCTATGTTAAAGAGTCCGTGAAAATGTGAAGCATTGCAGCATGACAGCTTTTTAACTATGCAGTGCAATAGCACCTCTAGAATCACTGCCCATGGCATGAAGGGGAAAAAATCCAAGCTGAATTTATTTATTTATGTACATGCAACAGTTCTCCATTTGTGGACTCTCACAAGGTGCCTAGTCTAGTGCATTCCTCTCATCTGTTATTTGTTGTGTGCTCTGTCTGGCACAAGGCAGCTACAGCCAATGTTTTGAGTACTGCTTTCAGCAACTGATTGATTGCAATGCAGTTATCAGTTCCCATTCTATTATACATCCCATTCTGTCTATGACATATTTTAGTGTTGATCAAGTCCAGCCACTGCCTTTTGAATAAAATGAGTAGATTATTGACACAATCTCATTCATTATTTAGATAGTGTGTTTAGTGTTGAAACCCATAAAGTTAGGATTTTCATCCATTTTACATGGCTTTTAGGTCCTGAATTGGCCCTTGAAAGAACACTGCTTATGTGTAAATGTATTCACCCCCTTCTTTCCATGTTGCTCTGCCTTTCTCATCTATAGATATAGAAATAAACATACTTGCCTAGTCTTTATGTTTCTCTTGTGTGTGCAGCACTTGAACTTTTTCCAGGCTTACCATTTTTGTGCAGTTAATAACAAAGCTATAATTAACAGTAATAAAAATGTCATAGACTCTTATTTTTTCTCTGTAACTGCTAGGAACCAAATTCCCAACAGTTGGAGTGAGATTCCTCCCTGCAAATATATAAGTGAGTTGCTCACATAAAATATTTACTGATCTCTCTGGTAGTCTCCTCCCCAACACCAAGCTTACCTCTAAAGAAAAGAGCAATGCTGTTAATTCACAGCAGGAAGAGGCTGTGAAGATCAGGCAGCTTAGGCAATGTATTTTGTGTACTTTGATAAATACAGGCTGGTAAACCTGAACTAACAAGTAAATTCTTCACTGTTTTTTTCAGCCATTGTTAATGACTTGGCATTTGTTTCATTCAGTTCCAGTCACTGCTGTTTAATTTCATCTCCATCCAATTTGCTGGTTTCAGTTGCTGTATGTCTATTAAGGACCTGCAGATTGTGTTCCCCAACTCCTTAAGATATAAAATGATTGTGCCTGGCCACACAGTCTTTTAATCACTAAAAGTATACAAAAGAGTAAAATTTATGTTTCAGACCTAGACTGCAGTATAATTATTGGCCCTTTTATTGGTTTTAGATTTCTCTAATATTTTCTCCATAAGGATATACTAAGGAAATGTTTGGAATGGCAGCCCTGGATTTATTAAGGTATGCTTCATATGCAGCACTTTGTACCAGCACTTTGGGAATGGATTTTCACCCATTGTTACTTTTGATCTCTGTAGTCTGAAAAGCTCATCTAAGAGTTTTCTTCTATTTCCTGTAGAAGAATGAAAAAAAAAGGAACAAAACAAAAGGTCTGAGCTCTGACTCTATTCAAAAGCAGCAGCTGTGTTACTCTTATTAAACGTGCACAGTATGGTAATACATGGTATAGAGGAAGAATGTTGGTAGGATGTTTAGTCTGAGGAAATTCTGGTCATAGACCTTGTGAACTTCTCCCCTTTCTGATTCTGTAGCAGTCAGGTATGTCCTGTGTCCTTAAGTGTTTGGTAGTACTTGAGTCAGAACTGCAGATCGTGGGGCATGTACCTTTGCCACATGAGCAGTGTCAACCCTGGCAACCATCCCACCTCCTATGGGGAATGAATAGCTGTGGTAGATAAACAACCATTTATACCCATGAAATACAGGGAAGTGTTTCATGGGATTCACAAAGTAGCCAGAAGCAGGCATGGCTCCTGTGAAAACTCCACTCTTCAATTGCATCTGTTTTTGATAGAGAAATGGCACATTGGTGCTTCCTATAAGTGCTTGATCAAACGTTTCAGACAATTAATTGCTCCTGGGCAGCAAGCCCAAAGGTTTTTCAAAGTTGCAGGGAGAAATCCTATTAGCTGACTTAGAAACCTGTCAGCAGATTGCATCATTATTTAATGCATCATGGTTTGTCTCAGAGACATTTCTGACACTGAGTTAAAGGGGCAATAGACTCAAAACTTCAACTGGTGAGCAGTCAGGCAGTGGAATATTCATGGCATATGTGGAATAATATGGAGAGAACAACAAATACGAGTGGAACAAATTGTCACTGCAGTGCAGATGGAGAAGACTGCCTTTTTTCTAAATCCTTTTACTAAAGATACTCTGGGAGCCTAATCTTAGGAATCCTCCTGTTACTAATCAGTACTGTGTGCTTTGACTGTAGAAAGATGGAGGGGCAGCAAGCTGGGTCTTTAGAAAGTAAGTATAAGAGGAGATTATTGGCATAATATTTTCCTGCAGGAGTAATAGAGATTGTAAACTCCCAGTTTTTATTTTATTAAAGTTTTTATTGTTATCTAGATTGTTATTGTTACCTAGATTGTTATTGTTATCTAGACTGCTGTGCTTGTGAAAACATCAACAGTACAGCATTTATGGGTGAGGTGTGTCTTCAGTCTTCTATCTGAAGTGGCTGCAGACTGATGCATACTTTTCATTTTGGTGATATCATTCATATTGTGTGAAGGGGTAAAAAAGGCTAAGAGGGAAGGAGTAAAAATGCTTAAAAAATTTAAAATGCTTGCCAAAAATCAGTGGGAAGGAGTGAGAAGAGTTGCCATGACAAGCTCCAGCACTGTACCCCTGAAGAATTGCTTTACACATTTGACATCCTTGAAGTTTCTGCAGTGATCATGGCCTGGTTTCATTCTTAGTTTAATTTGTATGTTTGTAGATAGAACATCACAGAGGGATAGATATTTCAGAATAGAAGCCGTTTTGCTTCTATAACTGTGACAAATGCAGGGTTTTAATAATTATGAGTTAAATTCTCCATAAACATTATACTATGTGCTCTCAGGGTAGTTTCTCTGACATTCTACTCTGAGCTGATTTCCTTTTATAAAAGATTCAGAGGGAAATATGTCAGTCTTGTGAAGAAGTCTTTAAAGAGGAAAATATTTAGGAGGAGAATACGTGAGTTTGGCTTTGTAAGTTTAAAAGTTAATCCCTTCAGTGTGGAGAACATAAACTAGAGTAAAATGATAGGGATTTCTGAGACTGACAATTTGAAGGAGGTAAAAACAATAATGAAAATAATGAGAATCTCTTAAATACAACTTTATGCTTATGGTGAATGAGAGTGCTATACTTCAAAATAAATTTTATTCCCTCCTTTTTAATTTTATCAGCAAATACTAAAAAAAAAATTCTGAAGTACATTGAATTTCTTTTTACCATTGCACTTGGGCCAATTAATTATAGGAATAATTATTCACAGGTCCCTAGTAAAAAACATTGATTTGACTGCAAACATGAAAGATCCCTGTAGGCTTTTACAGGCAGAAGTACACCTGCAGGACAGGTGGCAGCAGTTTGCTTATGAACACAGACTGCAGTTAAGTCCTCCAATAGTTGAAACTCCAGAGAAGGTTGTAGTTGTATTCTGCTACATTATGCTACATTCTGTAGAGCTGGGGACCATCACTATGAAATTGTTAGCAGTTTACTTGGCCCCTGACATTTTTCTGCAGCTTTATTCAGTGGAATCATTGGAGCACAATTGTTCCTGGTCTGTTATGATTACCTACCCCTTATTTCATATCAGATCCATGATAAACATTGAACACTAGGGCTGGCTGGATGCTTAGGCCAGAAATTGCTAATGTTCTCCAGACAAAGATCTGAATTACTTTTTTATTTTTCTCATTATTTTGCTTATTCCCAACTCTAATACATGTAGCTGGTTTAATACTGAAATACCAGTTTGATTTCCTTTTCCTTAGAGACTTGCATGTCATCTGCAATGCAGTGCAGTCACTCACTGGCTCCAGATGTGAGTGTATATTAGCTATCTCTTCTGCCTGATTACTCCTGTTAGCAGTCCTTAACTGAATTCCTCACTGAGCTTTACATTGAGATGTTCAACACCATCTGGTATTTACTTTAGTAACTGAAGGATCAATGTGTGTAATGGACTAATGAATGTGATGAATGAACATGTAAGTAACCCTTTTGTCTTTTTTCTCTGGTCATCTGGAGAGACCATAATGTTTTTCTTTTAGTTCAAGTAGGGAGAGTTTGATGATACATGTTCATCAAACATATGTACACATTTGGTTTACTCAAATTAAAAGGTTGAGCTATAATCTTAGTTAATTCCCACAAAAGGCACAAAATTCTGCTTCCCTTGACAGGATGGAAACAAACAAGTCACAACTTCCTGGTTAAATCAGTCCAATGAGCTCTGTGCTCAAGAACTCTGTCATTGTTGGTTGCCTTTACAACTTTTTTCCTGAATACCTGCCTTGGCTGGGAGGCACAGCCCAGGCACCCTGTGACGTGTGCATCACTCTGTGTTTCTCGTCAGAGCTCAGGCTGTGCAGATTATTCTGCATGTGCTACTCAGCAGTTCTGCTCACTGCTCCTAGAAGCACAGCTGGAGTTACACTAAGGAAGTTGGCAGTTTTGAAGGTTTGGGAGAGCCTGTCATCCCTCCTTCAAAATTATCAAAGGATACATAATTTTTGTTTTCTTGTCTGTTCTTCCTTGGTTTTGAGCTAGTGATTAGTCAAATTAACAGGAGAATAATCTAATAGGAGATAATGACATTCTGAGTTGATAGATGACAGTATTGAGGGACACAAGTTCAAACTATGCTTTTTAATTTGTCAGGCAGTTGTCACAGAAAGCATGTATTTAGAAATTTGCTAAATGCCTTAGGCATTCAAGGGAAACATGGATAGCTGGAGAGTTTCCACCCTAGCTAAAACATGCTAGAAGCTTCCTTTAGCTAATGAAATTTTTCCTTTATATCTGCCAGTAGGGATTCATGATTTTAGTCAGGTGCTCAAACCTCCAAAGTCAATGAGCCTATTTTAACTCAGGCTCTTCTCATTACAGTTCTAAGAAGTCATTTTTGTGCTCCTAAAAGGAAGAGTTAATTTCATATTAATTTCTATATGTTTATATGAGTTGAAAATCTGTTGCTCCCAAATTTTTTGCTCACAGAGGAATTACTAGTTTTGCTTTTCAAAGTTGATAGCTTTCAATATTACCCTACTTTATTTTAAAAGTAATAATTTGACATTATTGTCACATGTAAATTTTTGGAAACAGTTGCCCTGAAAAACATTATTTTCCTCATTACTATTATTGCTTGTTTTTGTGGCAGGTGAAATACTTTTAAGCAGTTGGTCCTTATTTAAGAATTTTCCCTAAATTCTTCTTAGAATAGACAATGAGATCACTTCCGGGGAAGTGAACTGGAAACATCATGGAAGTATCATAGAAGAGGAAACATTTCAAGCATGTGCTATATTGTGCTGAATCCTCATGAAACCTGAGGAACTATATGTGTAAGTACTATCAAGTGGAAGTGGAGTTTGCAGTAACTCTCTCCCAGTCTGCATTTTTGTAAGTAACATGCTAATTTAAATGTGAATATATCCTTGAAACTTACTGCCTTTGCTACTTGGAGACTTACAGAAGAATATAATTTTATGGAACCAGGTAGCTTTTCTTTTCTTTTGGGGAGGACTTTTTTGTTGCTGAAATAGTATAGTTTGGTGAGCTTCATGACCATAAAGACTTAATAAGTTATTCTGTTTTTATCTCTTTGACAAACTGTTTTGCAAGTGTTTTTAAGAGATGTAGTTGTTTCTCAGTATCTGGAAGGACTGTCAGTTGAACAAATGATATTTCTTAATTAGGCCTCTTAGAGTAAATACAGGGGATAAACTTACTGTGAGAGACAATGGAATATTAGCAAAATGCAACTGGCTACTCTTGAAATCCAAGTATAATCCCATGCAAGATTTAATAGTACATAACTGATAATTATTCATATCAATGACCTATCACGTCCTCTCATAGTAATAACAATGTAATACAAGTGAAGAGCTCTAGAACATTAACCAGAGGAGACCAAAAAAGTATAAATTGAATATTATGTTCAGTAGCCTTAAATAGCAATATCCTTGAAAGATATTGAGGGAGTTTTCATTCAACTAAAAGTAGTCTGTATTGTTTAGAAATCTGTGCATGTTGTTTTGCAAGCAACAGAAATGATCATATAATTTCAGGTTTATAGCAATACTGGATTAACACTGTTAAAATTTATAATGGCACAATATATGTGCAACAGACTATCATAAGAGGTGAGGATGTTAACAGCTTTCCTTATCTTTTGCTCAAAAACCCAAGAAATGCTTCATCTCTAGCCAAAACAAGCAACACCACATATGCTTAGACTTCTTTTTCTCCTCGCTCTTTTTAGCCAGGTTGTATTTGTGACAGTGCTCCTGGAAGGAGGAATATAGCAAAGAGAAACCAAATATGGTTGCTCATGTCTTTTAATGGAGATTTGAGATAATTAAGTAAGGGATGCTGTGTAAGGAGATGGGTGTGAAATAAATGAAATTATGAATAATGACAGCTGTGCTAAGGACTGTTTACAGTAAACAAAGCTAGTTAAGAAATCAGCTTAAATCTTCTGTACCTTTGTGAGTACAAACATACTTGACCTAAGACATTCTAATTTGACTAGAATGTTTCCCTTGAGAGATACTATGAATCAGCTTTACTATTTTATATTACATTCATTTAACTTTAAATTGCTTGGATTTCCTACATGAAATTTAAGATGAATTTATGGGTGTTGGACAGCAGGTGTTCATGCTTACCAGTGTGTAGCTTGACCTATGTCACAAGTCTAAGGAGACTGAGTTCCCTGTTAAAATGTAAACAGCTTCTGAGGTGTGGAAATGCAAAACATTTTTTCTCAGCCTTTGAGCAGAAATAATTTTTCCCCTCACACTGACCCAGGGCTAACACATATACAACGCCACTCAGGAATCTTTCTTTATGGTAATTGTCAAGATATGAATTGATATTCATTTATAGAGACGTCAAATTTTCCTTTGTCCATTTATTCACCTCTTACAGTAGTAAAAATTATATAAACCAAAAATATATTATGGGAGCAGAATACATTTATGAAAGCATATTTTCCTCTATGTGTGCACTTGTGAGCTTATATATACACCCATATATTTCCACTGGAGATTTTTACATTTTTCTCTGTTAATTAAGGGGTCAAGCAGTGAGGAAAGAAAATAGCGTGCAATGCACATCATCAGCCATATTATTTCAGTCTTTGTAGTCTCTGTCCTTAGATGTTTTCAAGAGCTGTGTGCATCAAGCCCTGAATTATCTGATCTGATCTGATCTCTTAGCTTACCCTGATTTCAGCAAGACACTGGACTCTTGATGTCCTCTCCACTTTAATTGTCCTAGGATTCTATGATTATACCAGTGGTAAATGATGTAGAGAGAGACTCCTTAGATCTGTTTCAGTCACCACTAGTTGGAAGTGTTTGTGAATATACATGAGCTAATTGGATACTTAGTAAGCAAAAAAACCCACCCATAAACTACAGAATAGATCAAATGGGGCAGAAAATCTCACAGAGTTGTGGAAAGAAGTCACACATAGTTTCTTATTTTCAGCCTAAACAGTGCAGTCTGTTTATGCTGTCTTCCACATATTTTTCTACCATCATGATAGTGTTCAGCTTCATTGAAAGCAGGGGAGGGTTATTTGGGAGCTGACAAAAAGCGTTCACATCATATGCTTCTGGCGCTAGGAATCTGCCTGCCATTAACTTTAATAAGGGGAAAAATCCAACAAGTTTTCTGAAAGCAGATAATGAGAAAAAAAAACCCCTTACTTCCACTGACTGTTTAAAATATTAAGTCACTAATTAAGTGACTAAGGATATACCTTTGTCTTCTTATGTATTTAGCAAAGCCTTCTTAGTAAGAAGGGTGTTAATTGATCACATTTTAGGAATAGAAAACGTGATCAGAAATTATCAGGTTGGGCCATAAATATAGAAATAAGGGCAAAATTAGCATTCTCATTTGATGAACTGAAGATGACAGAATTAGAATATTTTATCTTAATCTATATACTCCTGTTTACCATCTGGTGCTTTTTTGAAGTCATATACTCTGATTCTTCTGAACTGATAGATTATGTGATATTTTAAGCATTTAATATTCAGACTATATAAAATAGATTGACCTCTTTGCATTGAATTTCTCAGGATAAAAAGTACAGCCTTTATAAGCTACGTCTCCTTCTCTTTCCACCCCCAGGATAATGTTCAGAGTTTCAACTTACTTCAACCCACTGCTTGAAACACAGAACACTTGCTATTATATAAGACACTTCAATTTGATGTGATTTTTCTGTTCATGTTATTTTTCATATTAATTTTCACTGCTCTTAGATGATCTTTTGTTGCAAGTTACAGAAGAAGATATCAGAGGGATGGGGTCACTCTTTGTGTTCTTACAGTGGCATTTGCAACAGATGATACAGAGCTGTGCAGCACAATATTTCCAAGAAGAATTTAGGGTAGCATTCAGTTAATGTGAATAAAATTATCTACATGTGTGTTTTGGTGTCTACTATGGTTACTTTTAAGGGGGACTGTGGAATGATGGACATGATGGTCATACTAGGAACAAAATTAATATCTCTTTTAAAGGTTTTGTTTGAGAAGCAAGTGAATAATGTCTGTTGATGTAAATGTAACTAACTGTGATTTATGGATGTGTGTAGCCTTTTAAGTCTCTGAAGACTTTTCATAACCAAGGATTTAAGTATCAGCTAAGCTGTAAGATGTCTACAGATTTTGCGTTAGATATAAAAAGTTTAATTTAATACATGTAGATGACATTTCTTATGTCTGCAGCTAATACACACTAAAATTCTGTGTTAAAATGTGATTCTTATTCCCTGTTGGGTTGGTGTCCACAACTTTGGTCCTTGCACCTACAGTTGCACATGATGCTGACAGAGATCCTAGAAATGATCCTCTGTGCAGCTTCCAGCACAGAAACATTACAGTAAAACAAATTGACACTCTTTTAGATATCCTCTTTCTCCACCATGTGCACAATATAAAACTAGAGCATAAAAATTATATAGAATCCTAAGGTTTTGCCACAGGGTGAGGCCTAAACTCACTGGCTTTTAAACCATCCTTGAAAAGTTCTCCTTTATGGTTCTCCCACCAGTTGTAACACCGCAACTGAGGCAGCAGCTACACTGTAATTACCTGCTTAGTTTGCAGTTGTAGAGAAAAGAAAATTCACAGAGCATGCTAAGAATTCTCCACATAGGATTAACCTTACTTGTTTTGAAAATGTAAAGATCTTTGAATGATGTTAATTAAAAAAAAAAAAAAAAAAAACAAAACAAAAAAAACCACCATACTAATTTGTACCTAAATTAAAAAAAAATTATCTGCTTGATGTAAGCCTATACTTACATGACATCTTACCCTACCCCAGAATTTTCTTCCTGTTTCAGAGAGAATCAGACAGGNGAAAAATAGGAATTATGGCGGTAGCACTTTTATTACTCCTTTTCCTTTCCTATTCATCTACCTCTTTACACCTTTCTTGTTTTTATTTCAGTGGTGAGTAAGTAGGCTTGATGGGAGAGGGTCTGCAGCTCTTCAGGCAGCAGTGGCTTCCATGGCATCTCAGTATCTCTGATGTCAGCAGGTCTGTTGGACAAGGTGAAAGCACAATTGTGTGAGGAAAAGGGGAGGCAAAAGCTGCAGTTAGATTGCTGAGGAGGTTTCTCCATGCCTATTTCCACGTGATTCAGAAATTCAAGGATGACATCCTGTAGGAGCAATTTTCATGCCCAGGATCTCTAGAGACATAAACTGCTTTAACAATAGCATTAAAAGCAGCATCCAAGAGAGGCTTAAATTTTGTTATGAACATTATAGAATAAAATCTGAGCAAAATCTATTCCAACAAATGACAGGAAAGCATATGGGTAGTCAACAGCCAAAAAAAGGTGATGAACTTCCTCTAAATGCAGATTAGAATAACCTGGTTATTTAATAAACAAAGAATCCCTCTTATAATGCTTTAGCTTTCATGAGTAAAATAGTTCAGACCAGGCTTATGTGGATTCATAGCTGGTCATTTCTTGTATGTTTGCATTATTTTTTCAGACAATCATATTTTCTGGTACTACTGTTTTCCTCTTTTTATCATCCTTGGGATGATGCAGGATTGGTTTTAAAGTGGGAAAGCAGAGGTTGGTGGAATACTAAACAAATGCCCTTGAAACAAATGCTATTGGATTACTTTCATTGTAAAGGCCCCTAGTCACAGATGTATGACTCTCTGGCTAATACTAAATATTTACAAGGAAACATAAAAACTTTAGGTAGATGTGTGGTAATTAGCACAGCTGAGGAATGAAAATTTGGACATGCTCTCTTATATGTAAAGGCAGTGAGAATTTGCATTACTTTTTGTCATGTCATTCTGGTGCCATGAAAATAAATAACTTGATAAATTTCTTTTCCTTGGAATAGTGATATTTAGGACTTGTTTCACTGTGAAATGAAAATTTGTGATGATGTGAAAGTGCCAAGCTTTGATTTAAGGCATTCTGCAGCTTTTGCATTTTATGCTTTTTAAGTGTGGGTAACAATTGGTGATAGGTTTTATAATTAGACTTGAGCAACTGGTGGGATACAACTGGTGGGAAAGATATTCTGCAGCTTTTGCATTTTATGCCTTTTCTGCACTTAGATGTCCCATTAAGTGACCTCAAGAAAAAACTGTTCCTTTCTCACAGGTGATTGTTTTGGCATTTGCTTCTATGTCTTGAATACCTCATTAGGAGTGTGATGGGCTCACCGATAGAAGGAAATCCACATGACCTGGACATTTCAGTCTTTTTCAGTTGTGCTTT